>PNEQ01016090.1:0-17364 GCA_003012365.1 Medauroidea extradentata
AGAGCCGTTATTCATTTGACTGTGCCAATCGGTACACGGACAACTGCGACACGTGGCGTCTGTGATTTGCGGGTTTGATTACATGACGTTGTATGTTACGGCATCCAATCGCTGACCACAAAGCAGAGTTGCAGGTGCGTACGTAAGACACTGAAACAAAGTGATGCAAAAATCTTTTCGCGAAAATTACCGGGCCCTAGTGATAGTCAATATCTTAAATTTTTTAATTTTGTGTCATAGCTTTTATTCTGGCAAAATTCATGGAACTTCAATTTAACTGCAGAAAATAATACATACATATTGATAGAATTTTAAACAGCATAATTCTTCGTTTTCCTGTTATTGTTATTGCATATCGAACTGCAGTTAAGAAAGTAATAAGAATTTTCTAACTGAAATTCGATGTGTAACAACAGTACAGACAAAAAGATAACTAGGATGTCTGAAAATTTATCAGTACGTATTACTTTCCAGATTTAGGTAAAAGTTCCAAACATTTACCCAGACACAAAATACAAAATTTCAAGATGGTGACTTATCACTCACTCTCTACTCCGATCGTCTTGGGATTCTACCAACAAATCACAGCTTGTGGTGTCGCAGTTTGCCTTGTTCTTACTGGCACAATCAAATGAAAGCCGACTATGCCCAAATACACACAACAAACAGCCATGAAATAGAACTTCAGTAATGCATGTAAGGCACTGAAACAAAATGGTGCGAAAATATTTTCGCGAAAACTTCCGGTCCCTACCCTTAGCCTTCCACTTACGTGCCCGCAGAGAGAAACGCTTTTAATTAAAAGTTCTGTGTAAAGGTGACCAACCGAGCGAAGTGGCGCAACGGTATCACGCATTCGGGAGGATCCAAGTTCGAACGCCTGCTTCGGCCATCCTTATTTCGTTTTTCCATTGTTTCCCGAAATCGCCCCAGGCGAATGATGGGACGGCACTTTAAGGAGCCATTGCCGAATCCTCTCCCAGCTTCTGTTACTGTACCAAGCTGTATCGCCGTCTCTAAAGACCTCGCTGTCGACCTTACCATCAAGGTGACCAATCTCCAGTCAAGCGTGAGTGGCAAGCAGCCAATGAACTCACAAATCGTACTCAGGTTTGCACAGAGCAGTAAAGTCTAACATGTCGGTCGTTAAATAATTACCGCGAATTTGGCACGTCTCTAGTCTATACATCTGTTGTGTGAAACACGCCGCAGTTCTTCTGGGGGCGGCGCACTATTGAATAGAAGTTGCCAAATGATAACGTGAAGTGAAGAGATTATGGTCAGCACTTGACATCAAAGTCTTTAGCACTGGTGAGGGGTGACATGATGTGAGTTTGGGGCAGCGCCGGAATAAAGTGGCGGAGAAAACGAGAGACCCCAGAGAAAATCCGCCAACGAACGGCATCGTCAGTCACGATTTTCAAATGTGAACATCCGGGCCTATCCCACTGGGGAATCGAATCCGTATTGCCATCGTGTGAGGCGAGCGTCCTAGCTGCTGTGCCAACCTCGGACTCCTAACAAAGAACTGAGACATCATCAATTAATTAATAGGGGCAAGAAAAATTCGCGGGTTCAAAGACCTGTAGGTTTGCCTCCATGAATATCTGTCAACTAATGCAGACAGCAGCAGTTGTTCATTATCTGCTCGCTGACACGGTAAAATATTACATTTTGTTATTGGCTCAGCGAATTACGAATAGAATATTCGCGAAAGAAACATCTAGCGCAAAATGAGAATATAGAGCGTGTTTCAAGAGTTTTATACGAAACTAATGATTCTATAGGTTGTTATACGCTGGTCATTTGGCTTGACCATATAATTAGCATGAATGAAAGCATATTTGTTTGGTGTACGAAGAACAGTGGCGGCTCGTAGGTTGTTGGCAGGGAGGGGACAAGTTGCCGAGAACTGTACACTCTTGTGGATGTGCCACCGTATATACCAATGACCATGACATATCTACTGGCTACTTATTGTCTTATGACTAGGGTCCGGTAATTTTCGCGAAAAGATTTTTGCCCTACTTTGTTTCAATGCCTTACGTGCACACCTGCAGCTCAACTTCATGATTATTGGCAGAGTGTTTTTATGCAAAGTCGTTATTCATTTGACTGTGCCAATCGGTACACGGACAACTGCGACACGTGGCGTCTGTGATTTGCGGGTTTGATTACATGACGTTGTATGTTACGGCATCCAATCGCTGACCACAAAGCAGAGTTGCAGGTGCGTACGTAAGACACTGAAACAAAGTGCTGCAAAAATCTTTTCGCGAAAATTACCGGGCCCTAGTTATGACCCATCAGTAATAGGTGGCACTTATATACCAGCGTGTCAGTGGCTGTAGCGTCAACTAGGGCACAACTATATACAGTTCTCTGCGTGCCCTACCTGGCAACAACCTACGAGCCGCCACTAACGAAGAGGAATCCAAGACAAGAAATGATTGTGTCGTTTATGAAGTAATTGTTTTTCTCGCATTCATTAGAATTTTTTTTAAAATAAAAAAAAATATTTTTGCGTAACCGCTTTTGCGAAGCTGAAGCACGCATCACACCTACATTGTTTGATAAAATCATGACTATTTGGTAACTATCGGGACTACCATAGTAATACTGGAAGAAAGAAATACTATTGCGCTGTGTGTGTGTGTGTGAACTCGTTTCGTACGAAACTTGTCTGACATTGCTGCGCTAAATTTGATGAACAAGATTTTGAAATAAGTCCATTTTCCGAACGGCGTTGGCAAACATACATGCATCGAGTACTTTATCCACACGCTAACCTCTTGTGCAGTATTTAATCGTTCATCGCGCGACATTGTGTAGACAGGTAATGTACGGGATATATTTTAGCAGAAAGTTTCGTGTCTTCGTGTTTTCTATTTTAGCATTTGTGTCTGGTAACAGTGTGGAAAAGTACAAAATTTTTAATAACCAATTTTTGCTTCCACGTTAGGGCTCCGGATATTGTTTCCAATGCTTATATTTTCTTTACACACAGATATGATTTGAATATATTCATTAAACCGATTAATAAAAGGCAAACTTCAAATAAACCAAAATACATTTCAAGTTAAGTTACGGGAAAGACAAACATGGGAAATAATAGTGGTAGTTAATAATAATACGGATATAAATAAGAAAAAGTTAACATATGAATCAGTTGTTTTGTACAAGTTTCGTATGCACCTTAATACACTTACTCAAGAGGTGAGAGAGAATAAGATAAAAAAAATTATACCGAAATCAGACTTTTATTTCAAAGCATCGAGGTAAACATGGAATACGTCTTCGCTGAAACACGAATTGATAGTTCAGACGTGCGCTCGGAGGTGAGAGAGTTTAAGTTTCGACGCCTCTCTCATCCTACCACTCGTTCTCACTATTTCGCCTCCTTTCTTTCTCTCTCCATCTCTCTCTTACGCGCGTATCTCCTTACGTCTCTCTGGGAATGTCTCCCATTACACTCGTGACTGTTAAGCACCCAGTCCAATCTACACTTTATAAATTATAAATGACGTGCCTCCAAACCTTTCCCCCTCTTACCGCAGTATGGCCCTTTTACGCCATTTCCAGCTTAAAAGTGAATTCAGAAACACGAAAAGGAATCATTTTCCTCTATTCGTGAACGTACACACGTCTCGCATTTACGATTTCACAGTAGCAAAAGTGCACATGTACGAGGAAGTGGTTTACGTCGGCAACATCCACTCGTCATTTTTTAAACCGCCGTAAACCAATTCGACGTGCGAAAAAAATCTACCACACTCCCGATAACCCATTTCTCAGACGCTAGAAAATAATCTAATAGTCACTTCTAATTTCTCCCTTATCCGTTGAATACTCACTAGACGACTTTTTATCGTCGGATTACTTTAAAGCTACATATAAAAATATTTAAGTTTTGCAAGATATAACTTATCCCAATGTTTTCCTATTTGACATCCTCTTCTAAATTCGTAAATTGGCACTTGTGTCCTTTTTTTCAGTTCCACTTCATTAAGTTTCAAATTTAACTGCACGTAGATTAATGTTGAATGCATCGTGTAGTTTCATCATCGGAAACCGTGTTCTTATGGATTATTTTGTTGGCTAATTAAAATGATTTAACTTAAACGCTAGCAGATACATTGTTAACATTGGCATGGTTAATACAAAATCTACTAAACTATGAAACACATAATATATTTAGTATACTTAATCGGGCCACGTAAACATTTTGTAAACTAAAAAACCTAATTGGGACATTACCTGAGTTCCCGAAATGATAGCCACAGCTAGATGACAACTGGTGAATGTGAAGAATGAACTAATAAAGTAGTTATAAAAAACGGACATTTATAAAGTTCTTACAGATCGTAGATATTTTAACAGCATTTTCAAAATAACTATGGGTAGTAACCGGATTGAAAATTGATAGGCTTACAAACTTGTACTTATATCACAGTAAAATAAATTACCTCTCTCATGAAGAATAGTTATAACAATAAAAATTTATAAAGAGTGTGTCTATTTACAGTGTCAGGAACGCATTAATAAAAAGTAACAAATTTATTAAACACACCTACCTGCTATTTCAAAGAAAACCGGAAGAATCAACTTAATATCACTGTATAACAATTTTGGTAAAGCTTCTCTACATAGAAGCTAAATACCTATTAATGTAAGGTAAAATTGCCCCACACATGTAAAGAAAAGTTACACAACTGGTAACGTAATTTTTCATTACATATTGGCGCAGGCTCTCTATGGCAAATGAAATTCCCGAGTCGTTTGTGTGGCGAATATACTTCCGTGTGGAAATCTCCACATATGTTCGGAAACCAGGATTCCTGTACAAGTTTGGGGAATATTCCCATAGGCTACATACGAAGAGAAAAATTGCCAACTTTTATGCAGTGTAATTCTGAATACAATTCTTTTACTCTGTTGATGATTTAAAATCACGTGTTTGTATTTCCTTGGAGAGTATGATAGGTCTCGTCTTTCTAGCCGCAGCACTTCGCTATTTCCGTTATGAGATTATTCCATTTCTTTATTGGTAAAGGTTACACTTACTATGTCATTTCTCAAGTCCTCGCCCTCCTCTGCAGTGAATGTAATCTTGCGGCTATTGTAAAGGGCCTCGCCTGAACTTTGTTTTCCACGGAAACTACTCACAACCTCAAATTAATGAATAAACAACACTAGCTACGTGGCACTTGAGGTCTCACGTTTTACAACAATTACTTTTCAACAACGGAATATATGTATGTATGCATGCATATATTACACAAATACGAAAACTTACCATTTTTGTGAGGTAGGTTTCAGCCAAACATTACTGTAAATTAAAAATACGTTTATCGTAGTGTGCTATAGGCTTATTCCACACGTCCGGTTAACATAAAATTACATTATTAAAAATCTGAAATTTGCAAAGGCAACAGTGAGCTTCCGAGAGTTAAAAAGTATACACACAACCATACAGAGTTCGATTAGTCAAAAGCACAGTCTTTTGTTTAGACCTACCTATGTTTCGCAAACGAAGTAATTTTTTCATTCGAAATATAACTTGTTCATCAGCGAAAATATGTAAAATTTACATTGTTACATTCAGTCTTAAACGAAACAAAGAACAAAATGTAAACGTTATAACAGTACAAAAGAATTTATAATTAAAACATTGCTGTTATAATGTCATTGTGCGACCCTCCTCGGTTTTCGGGATAAAAAAAAATTATATTTCACTTATTATCAATATTTGTAGCTCAGCTTGCTTTTAATTAAAAAGACAGAAGGGCCAAGTTTAGAGCTTTTTTTCACTTATCACTAGGCTAAATTACTAACTGTGTCTTGATATTAAGCAACGACTCTTTGGATCGAAATAAACTAGTTATGTCTTTTTAAGGAAATGTAATTTAAAAGTCAATTTACATAATACTATGACGCTGTATTTACTATACGAACAAATTGAGAAAAAAAGACGGACTCTTTCATAAGCTATTATCACGAAAAATTAACTCACTCAGTACAAAAACTGAACAGAAATTATTCATGAAGGCGAAAAAGGGTAGAATGTGTTTTTAACAATCTCTCAATAAGCTAACTTGACATCATATCGTTTTCTAATGTGTATAAAATATTTCTCATATTAGACTTTTTGGTTTACATGACAACATTGAACCTAACACATTAAAAAAAACTCACTAAACAAAAAAAAATTAAAATTAAGGAAACTTGCCTCTTCCAAGTATTTTTTTGTCGCAGAAAGAGTTCTTACAACTCAGCAGGAAAGCTACTTAAATGGGTACTTTTAGTATACTGCGGAGCACGCAAAATACACCCTGCTATGTTATTTTGATTATTATAGACATTAAACATGCGTTTCAAATCACATTTTACACCACGGTTATAAGTAACTTACGTTAGTGACGAATAAATTAAGATATACTGTTGATGTTAAGTCCGTATATAATATCGTTAGTCTATTATTATTGTTATTATTACATTTTACATCAAACCAAGTTTTCATTCACTAAGTCCGTTATACCTGTACGTATAACAGGCACAATCAAACCTAGAAATGCTTGTATAACAAAAATTATTTCTAAGTATTGGAACAAATAGTAAATTATACACATAATTTGCATACACTTTAATTTCAGTGATCATTTATCCTTATCATTTCAGTGTGTGTCGAGTGTTTATGTTCAGAACTCGTAATTCCGATTTATGAATAAATGTCACTATGTATAACGTTGGCATTAACTGGCTTTACAAATAGTATATAATCATATTTAATTTACTTAACCTGTTACGTACTTATAAACGGCATTGTTACCACAAATCCCCGCCCATAACATACTATACTTGGAACGAGGCATATTACACATGTACATGAACAACTGTGAGACATTTGTTTTCTATTACGCTACAACAGCCACGTCGTCATATGTATGTGTGAAGCGTTTATGTCCTGGCTACTTTATAGAAGCGTTAAGGTGGCTTCACAATGCCCCGACGTGCCCGACGCAACAACCCCGACACAACAAAATCTGAGTAGCAAACAATCAAAAGCAAGCACCAGTTCGACAAAATTACTGCCTTGACAGCCCGACGAAAGTAGATTCTATTTTTAATTTTCGGCGTGTCGGAATTTGCAGGGAAAGGAAATGCAAAATTACAAAACGAAATTTACATGTAACTAAAAATCCTTGGCATATTTCACTTGTATAAAAATGTTCTGTTTACAAGAACACTTCGATAGCATATAAACTGCACTGACTGCATCTTCACTTCAGTTGATTTTTGTGCCAGATAGTCTATTAATTGCTAGAAAGCAACTAAGTTGTTAGCGAATAGATAACTGATGACAGTTTTTACCTAAAAGTTCTTTCATTTAAGTGAAGAACGTTATGCAATGTGTTTGCGTTGCCTTTTATTTCGCGGCAATTTTCTTACATTTTAATTCGTGCTTTTATGAAACAGCTGATTGAAATAATACATTCAATAAAATACGGTGGCCTCTACTTTGTGGTACTGCCGACGGCCATACCACGACGATCCGCATGTCGGAGCATTGCGAACGCTACCATAATTGTCGTGATTGTCTTGCTTAAAGAACTGCTGTGTAGGAGCTGTCGTGTCGACCTCGTCGGGTCATTGCGGATCCACCTTTAGCTTCATTTGTCTTCTGCTATTTCACGCTCCTGGTCTGTACGACAACGTGAGTTGAGTACATACTTCGCTCACGTACCGCGGGGTTGTTTACTTGAAGCTCCACAGTTGCCATATAACTGAAGTGTTCGTACGTTCTCGAGAAACTCTGCACGGAAAACATGAGAACATTACTACAACTTCTTCTTCATTTCACTTTGCAGTTGTTTGCAAATCTGACGAAGTAAGAGAATTAAAGTTCCTCCCTTTTCACTTATCGAACAAAATTGGAGAAAATTTCACTTAGATTACGAAAAACAATATAGCTCCAAGCATCAATCCTTCAACTAGCCATTTCCCCTAACCCTGCAGTACATGTGTTTAGTGATTACAGTATCCGTAGGCGAAGTAACGTAAAGCCGTGTCAGCACATGCTGATTAAGAATTCTTAATCTTCCGCCCCGAGTTCCATACAAGGAGATTTAACTAAAGTTTCCGCCCGACATGGCACAAATATTACTTCCTTAAGGGCGCCGCCTACCCCACGCCTTAAATGCGTTGCAGTGTGTTCGTAAACAGGTTATTCCTACTAAAATATTCCACGTGTGCCCATTGTGTCAACGTATGAAAAGAAAACACACTTCAGACAAGGTCGGAACCTAATTGTTAAGACACTATGCTCATTAAAAACACAGTTTATAGGCCCTCCAACACGGCTAAAAATGGTATTTTCAGACTGCCGTACTTCAAAACGTACTAACCGGATGTATGTGAAACTCAGATTGCGACCTGCACTGAACTTAGTTGCAGACTTTCCACAAATAAAACTATACGGTCACTGCTTAGTGTCCCATAGTAAAAACGGTTTGGCGGGAACCTTGCACGCTGGTTCAGCGCTCGGATCGTTGAGGCGACGCGGCATTTGATGTGCGCTTCAAGGTCGCCCTTATGTCTCCGTAGTTTCTGAGTCTCTTACTCTCAGGTAGGTGGATGTAATTTTCCGCGTTTAATGCGCGGAGACAGTGAAGCGATAAGGTTCAGCTTTCCACACTCGACAGTAACTGCGTCGCTTCTATTCGCAGCGCGCCAAACTGGCGTGCAGTGTTTTCCTACTACTCTTTTTGTTATGAGACTTAAAGCGGCGACCCTACAATATTATTTGAGGAAAGTTTGTAGTAAAGACCAACGCATGCTTCTAACGTTGAGTTTTACGAATCCGGATGGCATTTTTCCAGTTACAGCTGTCCAAAAAAGCCGTTTTTAGCCATTTTGAGGGGCCCTAAAAACATGTTTCTAATAAGAATGTTGCATTTTTAAAACGCTAGAAGCCTGATTTTAACCGTCTGTTATTTTCGTAGATAAACATATTGTGAATAAGTTAAGGAGTTTCGCATAGATAAGAAAAGGCGCGGCACGCTACAACACCGTTCATGCGTCAGGTACATAAGACTCTTAAGGGCGTAGTCTACTCCAGAGCCCAGGTGGAAGCAAGATAGCGTTTAACGTGTTCAATTATATCCGGTGGGGCTCAGTCAGTTTTTATGATATCGCTTTCGGACTAAAACTGAGGTTCTGCTCGGGGAAAAGGAAAATACTGCTAAATGAATAGAAATAAAAAAATTGTAAGTAGATTTTCTCGAGTGTTCTGTGAGCAAAAAAATACTTATTTGCTCACAGTTTTCAGGGTATTGAAAAAACCGCCTAAAGATCGTATAGCAATGAGCCGCATCGAGATGATCTAGAAAGTCTGTGATGGCACATATATATATAGTTTCTACGAGCAATAATGTTCTTAATCTTTCTTTCATTTGCGCAGGGGCAGCTAACGTAACTGTATGTAGAGACAGTAGGTGCCACTCTCCGTTTTCTTTTCTTCTTCTCCAGTGTTCATATTATCTCTGCACACTGGTGTCCGCACGTCGGCCTGTCAAGCTGACATATTACAAATACGCGCGTGTCTGGATATGCTTACAGGCGGCGCTCGTGGTGAGGAAAATTAAATTTTATATACCTGAGCTGCGTATTAACATTTTCGGACCGACAAACGATGTGCAAATTGACCTGTCTAGGGGTGCAAAATAAATGATTTCAACGTTTCATTTTTGGCCAATGTTTATATATAAGTATCGTACATGCAGCAAAGCTAGTGTGGAACATATTTACTAACATGTTCGTATTTATTATTTAGTATTGGCAGTGATGAAAAGAAGTTTTCACATTTCAAAGACTATCATTTCTAAACTGACACAAAAATTAAAAAAAACAATATCGTCAAATATATCAATTGAGGCTTCTCTCTTCCATCAGTTAAAAGGGAAATTTCACAAAGAATAAATATAATAGTAATAATAACGAATATCAATCAATTTGGTACAAATATTTATGTTACAGAACACTATAATATTCATCACAAGCTTATCAACGTTGAAATAATTAGATAATTCTTCGCTTGTCTAGAGTTCATCCCAAAATCAAAAGTTTTTTCAATTACTAGTAATGATTCGCCATGTCGTTTGTACAGTAGGAAAACCGGCATAATAAACACTTTGAAAATCAAGGCAGATAAAATATGCAGTAATGAAACCTAAAAAACTAAATACGCAAATAACCTAAAAACCGATTGTTAGCAAACTGCTATCTACTGACACCATAGACAAACACATGAACAACAATAATGTTCAATTTGGTTCACAGGAATCAACAGAAAAACCAACAGGCACATTGGTAATTCCATATGTGCAAAGGCTCTCTGAAAAAATAAGGCGACTCGGTAACAAATAGGACTACATATAGCTTTTCGGTCAACTTCCACAATCAAAAACATGGTGACAAAAGTAAAACCAGTTACAAAAAAAAAACTCATAAGTGTGTCTATCAAATCCCTTGTGAATATGCAGGTATAACTACGTTGGAGAAACTGTCAGGCCTCTCACCACAAGCCTTAAAAAACATCACAATAATATCAAGAAAGGTGAAACTAAAAATTGCAGACTAGCCGAACATGTCTGGGAAAACTATCACAGAATAATGTGGGAAGATTCTACACCGATAAAAAATTAAACAAAAGAATCGGCTTTTATCATCAGCAATAGTAAAGTCATCAGCCAACAAAGTATTGAACTAAAAAAATATCTGGATTCCATTAATCAAAACAAGAAACTAATTTAAATAGAGACAAATAATCATTGCAGATTACATTTCCAAACCATTAGTTAGAAAAACAATAGACCTGATCCACATCTCACTGCATATAAGCCCATTACAATCAGGAGGCAGCTGCACTGTCATTGGCTGAGCTACAAGTAGGCATATTTCCTATATAAGATTCTTGTTTTCCAGATGTCACAGTCAGTCAGCTGCAGTTCTTCAGTCTACACATGTGCCTGAAGACGGTTCCTGAAACCTCGCATCTGTTGTCTTGTGAAGCCTATGCTGTTTTCCGTCTGTGTTTTGTCTGTGTTGTGTCTTGCCTGTGTTCACATCCATTCGTGTCTCTCGTTATTTGTGTTGTCATCGTTCAACCATTTGGTGCGTTTTACCACACATCCCATTTTTGTCTGTATTTTGTTGTTTTATTGTGTCGTCTATCTCCAGTCGACTATATTCCACTTGCGAATTAATTTTGTGTTGTTTTGAATTTGTTTTTGTTCTTGTGTCGTCTTCTGGGATATGACTACATTCCTATCAGGAAATATCTGTGTGTTTCATGTTTGTTGCCTACATCTTACTAGCTTTTATTCCGTTGTTTTTTTGTTTTTTTGCGAGTTTTTGTGCAATACGGCAACATTCGCCCGCAATCACGTATGATAAAAATCTGTTCTGTTTATAATACGAACCCATTGCAGGAATCGTTCAAAGATCACGGAAATACGTGTTTTTTACGATTCTTTTTGGGTAAGAAAATCTTGGCGCAGAATGTTTTAAAGGCATAGACATGTACAATGCACTTTTATCTTTAATATTACGTCAATATAATAATAGGATCACCACGGAATGTCTCGTAGAGGCGAGTTGTCGGCCAGAAGACAGCCCGCCTGTCAGTGACTTGCTCCTAGAGGCTAGGCAGAAGCGTGCCCGTGCTGTGTCGTACTTATCACTTCCGCACTTCTAGGTATAAAACGTGCAAAATATCTTCACCCAGGCGGCCACCTTAAGAGTTACACATTTTTTACAATTTCGCAACCCTGTTAATTTTTAACTAGTAACCATTGAAAGAGGGGGGGGGGGAAGTATTTTTTACAAGTGTACAACAGTGTAAGCAATAATAGTCGAGAAATGACAACTGTAGACAATGTACAAAAATATGCCCCCTGTCCGGTCGTTGCCTAAAAAAACATTAAAACTTTGTAGGATACATCATTAAACTAAAGAATTATATTAATCCGAAATGGCGTGGACTGGTGCCCTTAATCCCTAAGGTTTTGTCCCCAGAGCCGTATTTATCGTGCAGGTTATTTCTCAACTTTCCAAAAATTCCAAAATCCTGAAACTACCGCAGACATTAGCCCGAATCCCTGTGTAACATCCCCCAGGAGAAATTCCACGTACGGTATTCACACGATTCACAGGTTGCTCCTAGGAGACTGGACTGAAAGGTAGACTGCCAATTCCCTGAAAAATACAGGACGATCTTACGAAGTCCTCGACGTGAATAAAAGCTAATCAGCCTTGAATATTTTGATAACTTCCCGTTCTTGGGGGTCAATGGTAAACACAGGAATAGTACTGAGAATACAAATTTTTAAAATTAACCTACCCTACTCTATACGGCACGTTTGTATAAATTTGTTTTAACATCGTGTACTACACTGATACTTATCGCTTGGAAAAAATATATCACGCATGTTGGTGTGTGTGTATGCGCGAAGTAAACTGCCCTAGTTTTTATCCGTTGTTGTTGGCTCGTCTATACGAAACGTTCAGAGACGACCTTTCTACTTTATGACGTAATAGTAGAGCTAAGAAAAGAAAAGGTAATTAGTGTGCACATATGGTACCGTAACAATTATATAGCGTTTTCATTCTTAGAAACACTTGTGGAAATGTTTGTTTCGAAATAAACACTACAAACAGAGCTACACGACGGAAACTATTACTTTGATATGAAAACATTCTGAAATGCTAATCGTAAGCAGACATAATTAAAAAATTATTCGCAATGTTGTTAATGAGGCTCAGAACGATTGACTCTCAATACAATACGTCAAATGTATAGATTTTTGTAGGCTATGTCAACATATACAATTACCACAGAAGGGCCATACTGTAAAATTGTTTACCAAATTTCCTCAGCAGACCATTTTGTTAAGATCGATGTGTTCCTATTGAAACATTTGTGACCCAGAAAGTTTTTGCCTTTGCGATTCTGACCGAAGAACATTTCTTAAAGTAATGCATCACTCAGACAATATGATTGCCGACGATGTTCACGAAATTTTTTAATGATTTTAATAATATTTATATTTGTACGAGATATGGTTTATTTTGTAGCCATGTATCGTGACTATTTTTGCAGAAATTACATTTTTCTCTAGCTTATATGATATTTGTATAATAACAGGTCAAAGTCCAAATTTGCATAAAACTTTATACAAGAAAGGAAATCCAACTGACTTACAGAAATGAAATAATTCTCGGGGAAGAACAGTGTCACGGACTACGTCAATGTACGTACAAAAACCAGCATTGTAATATTTTGTATTTTTAAACGATTGTGCAGAAAATTAGCAATTTACTAATTTCAGAATTTTTAAAATACACAATATAATTAATACGGCTTTTGTACTGTACATACCTTGCTATAGCCCGCGACACTGTTCTTCAGTGTGAATTATTTCATTTCTGTAGATCAGTTGGTTTTCCTTTTTTGTATAAAACAGTTTTATGCAAATTTAGGCTTTGACTTGTCTCTATATAAAAAACTATAAGAGCTAGAAAATTTTCATTTCTGTAAACAAAATAGTATCAATATGTTTATCAAACAAACCATATCTCGTACAAATATAAAAATTATAAAAACAGTTAAAATTTTGTTGGGAGGCCCCCTTATTGACCTTTAGTTTGTGAGGAGCACGTCTCTAAGGGCGGTGTTGACCGGCTCATCTAGCGCGATATCGCCTCTACTGCAAGACACTGAAACGGTGTGCAGTGGTTAGCGTAGATCACTCGCCTGACAGAATTTTCAATGGAGATGACATTTGTTCGTTGGTGTAAAGTTTTGACTAACGTTAATTGCATGTTTCTAGAGCAGTTTCACATATAAAAGAATGGAAAGGTGCTTTAGTCATTCTGAAGTATTCCGAACTGATTTTTCGAATTGACGCGATGCTTCGAAACTACCTTTCCATCGCCATGTGAATGTGAATTTACATTCCGTACATTGGCACAGTGGGCACATATCAAAAGGTTTTGTAAAAAAAACGTATTTACGAACACACCGCAACGTAGTTTAAGCGCGTGACAAACGGCTCCCTTAAATGCACAATTTGCTTTAAATAACTTCTCTACGGTGTAGAGGTCTGAAGCTCTGTTAGCAGTCTGACGGCGTTGGGCAGACAAGAGAGGATCGATGAGCGGCCAAAGATCAAAAACGTTCTAGAGTGGCGGAAATAATATCGTGACTTAACACGCCCATCTTCATGATGGGCTGCTGTGACGACTTGGCAGGTGTTTTCATGACAACACGGAACATCTGAGTACAAGGTTGTTGGCGTGTTTCCGTCAGACGGTTATAGATCTCGCAGCTTCCCCTTCACAACGAACTTCTGGAAGGGATAATATATTTAAGGAGCACGCTCTCCAAACTGAAATCCGTGCACTGAATAAAAAACGTCACACTGAGAAAAAATAATTGTTGCAGGTGCCATCACAAAATAAATAATGCTATCAGAAGCGACACGGGGAAGGTTCTTATTATCGTCCCAACTTCAGGGAGTCGACGCACATAAACAAAGCCATGTAGCATTTTAGTCATTGTTTAGGCCCACGAAACCACTTATATTTATATAAATACTATAATACGTTTGCATTTAAAATACAAATTGAAAAATGGTAAACGTTACGTTACTTGCGTACCAATTTCCTCATAGAA
This sequence comes from Medauroidea extradentata, assembly GCA_003012365.1. NCBI lineage: Eukaryota > Metazoa > Arthropoda > Insecta > Phasmatodea > Phasmatidae > Medauroidea > Medauroidea extradentata. The sequence continues at coordinate 14,735 of PNEQ01016090.1, forward strand.
TACAAAATTAGTCTTACTAAAATTTCAGTATAACCACAAATTCATCAACTCCGACATCATGGCAACCCAAAGACTAACCGACATCAATAAAAGCCATGCCATGTCTCATCTGTTATTACGTGTTATTTTCTGTGATATCGCGCTACTGTTAAAATATGGACTACAATCCAGTTATTTTCTGTGGAAGTAACAATATGTTCTACAGAATAAATAAGTTCTTTGTTTCTTCTACAGAACAAATTATTGTAGGATATCACCGACAGCCAAACTAGACAGTTGTCGCTTTTAATACAAGCACGGTAATTACAACAGTATTTTTTTCTGAGTAATCACACGCATTGTAAACACTAGTATAGTCTTATAACGGTCAAGTATGCACGTCCTGACCAATTTCTCCATTCACCCGACGTCTATTATTTCAACACATGATAATATACACGTTGCCATTTAGCACATAAACACAGTGAAACATTTCAACGCTCTCAAAAGAAAGTATCTCAGACTACAGTAAAATATATTTTTGAATGATTAATTCATGCTGAAAGAGCTCAAAAGTGATTACTTTAAAGTCATTCTCCCCCGATTAATTTTGTTTTTGTGATAATAAGTCTTTGTAAGCCTAAACGATACCAGATATTACAAATGTGTTTAATAAATCTGCCAACGTAGTTTTTGCCGTGATAGCGAAATCTTTCAATACAAGAAATTATATATTTTCGCCTAATATATCAATGAACAAAAATTTAATTAAATACAAAATTAGTTTAATCATAGCTGCCTTAAAAATTATCGAAAATTGCAAATACTATTAAAAAAACTGTCAAGTACATTTTTGATATCAGCTCTCGTTTAAGTTTAAAAATGACTGCAACATATACACTAAAACACTTCCTTTCCGACAATACAAAATTTTCTACGATTACTATGAGTGACTGCGAAGTCGCTTTGCCAAAGAGAAAATTTTCTGGTTATAGAGTAAATTAAAAACGAAATTTTATTTTACTGTCGCAAATAGTTTTTCGAGTAGGTACTTACAACTTGATATTTAGTCGATGTTTAGACTTCGTGTCACAACGAATATTTGAAACATGAAGCGACCCTCAGTTACAAAACACTACGAGGAGACATAACAAATAACACCCTCAAGGACGAGTCAGACCCAAGACGACATACGCGGGCAACAAGATATATTTACACCCACATCTCCAGTCAACTCCCGCGAGAGAACTTACTCCTCCTGCCCTCCCGTGCTACCCGCGCGGCAAGGGATGCTACCCAACAGCAGACCGGGGAACGCTTTTACTACCCCCTCAGCTCGTGGGTTTAACGATCCGGTATCAGCGGGCCCCTCAGTGTTACGAGCTTCTCAACTCGAACCGGCTTAGAAGCCGCGACTACGCGAAGCAGTGAGTTCGCCCTTGAGTGTTTGACAAAAGAAAAAAGGGGGGGGGGGGAAGTCTGAGAAACTTGGCTCTATGGAGCGGCGAAAAAGCGCCGTGGCGAGGATAGCAAGCAAGTTGGCGGGGACGAGAATAATTCAGTTTGGGAACATAAATTCTCAACTCTGTGGGATGTGGGGGAAGAGGGGGGATGCTTGGCGGGCTGCGAGATGCCGCGGCGAGCCTTCCGACGGATGACACGCGCATGGTCGGCGGGAGATACTCTTACAACCAGTGGCGTCTCGTGTTTTCTTGCCAGGTAGGGCTGCAAACAGTCAGAACTGTACACCGCTGATGAACGAGACAAGGTGGCCATGAAAATAATTCTGCATCAGTTTGTTTCAATGCTATAGTTGCACATGTGCAACTCCGCTTCGTGGTTACTGGCAGAGTGTATTTGAGCAGAGGTGTCGCTCATTTGACTGTGCCAATCGTAACAAGGTTACAGCGACAACACACGTCTGTGATTAGCGGGTAGAACCTCAAGACGCTGTGACTTAAAATCATACAATCACTGAACAAGAAGCAGAACTACAGATGTCCACGGAACACATTGAAGCTAGTTGGTGCGGAATTATTTTCACAAAAAAAAAATAATCACTGGCTTTAGCCATCTACCCAGGCCGCGGGTGTGCAGAGCTTCGGCCTTTATGAGATTATTCGAAAACTGCTCATCGCTAGAGACATGAACTTTTCGCGAAAAGAATTTTGCCCCACTTTGTTCCAGTGCCTTATGTGCACGTCTGCAGTTCTGCTTCATATATATTGGCAGCGTGCCTTTGAACTGTGACGTTTCTCATTTGACTGTGCCAATCACAATAAGGTTACTGTAACACCACACGTCTGTGATTTGCGTGTAAAACCCCACGACACACGAATGTCAAAACATCCAATCTCTGACCGTGAAGCAAGTCTGTAGACGTGCACACAAGTCACTGACACAAAGTGAGGCAAATTTCTTTTCGCGAAAAGTTCATGTCTCTACTCATCGCTAGGGCCCGGTAATTTTCGCGAAAAGATTTTTGCCCCACTTTGTTTCAATGCCTTACGTGCCCACCTGCAGCTCAACTTCATGATTATTGGCAGAGTGTTTTTGTGCAGAGCCGTTATTCATTTGACTGTGCCAATCGGTACACGGACAACTGCGACACGTGGCGTCTGTGATTTGCGGGTTTGATTACATGACGTTGT
>PNEQ01016091.1:0-17360 GCA_003012365.1 Medauroidea extradentata
TCAACTATTTCTGGGCGAGCACTCGCAATGTTAATTGCCTGTGTCTGTTAAACTGCGTCAAAAGAACGGTTAAATAAAAGAAAGAAAATGCCGATATTATGATTTTTATTTATTTATTCATCTGTAGCTGATTAACCTCACTGCTATCCGGGCATCAATATAATAGGCACCGCCTCTACATCAGCTCGCTGTGTTGTTTTGCTTTGCTTTTGCCGGCTAACTACTTGTAGTAGCAACGGAGGAGATTTGCGTCCAACATCTATATAAACAAACAACATACATAGAAGAAGCACCCGTCACATTCTGACCGCCCCGAATAGGAACATCATAACCTCAATTATAATCGTCAAGATAACCAACAACACGACGTAGACGTAGAGCAGAGACCCGCTACATTCTGGCGTCCCCGAACCGGGACGTCTAGACAACAACGTATACAGCGCAGACGAGAGAGGGACACGTTACACTAGAATCACTTGTAATATCTTCTTCCTCACTATCACTCCTCGTCAAAATCATTTCTATTGCCTCCTGGTCTGTAAGATAATGTCTTCGCTTCATGTTTGCAGCTGATTTGCAAAACAAAATATATAAAAAACGTAAAAATATATAAGTAAAAAAGTACGCCTACTTTTATGAGGTAGGTGAACACCGCTATAACAATTTCAGTAGTAAAGAACAGTCAAAACGTAAATAAAACCTTGTCGATTCAAGTAGCAAAAATGTACACGTTTCTTATAAAAACAGTTGCAGCACATTTACGTTATAAAACAAAAGTCAAAATAATAATCACTGTAAAGTAAGAATCACAGAAATAATTTACCGCAACACTACAAAACGAGCGGGTTGCACGCGGGAAACGTTGCAAAACACTACCTAAAATTATAAACATTTATGTTGTGCCTCGTTGTACCACATGTGAGAATTATATAACTAAACTGATCAATATAAATACAGAGCAATACTAATCACAAAAATTTTACAGCAAAGCTAAGCACTAGGCGCGCGAAACAAAGCAAAGCAATAACCAAAAACAAAAATGTAGCGCATTCTATCATTGCTTAAGTCAAGCTCACGTAGTTCATACAAACAAAAGTAGAGCGCTCGAAAAGCCTTCATACCACGCCTCAGTACATTAAACTAACGATAGGTAGCGTCAGAAGTCCAGAGGAGATTAATTATCTACATATGTGTGGCATGGAAAGACCAGACGTGTTATCTCGTCCTTAGCACATCAGGCCCGGCAGACGAAGGGCGAGATATCTCGTCAGTAGCACACGCAGCAATATTTCGAAGGGCGAGTTATCTCGTCAACAGCAGTCAAAAGGTTAATGAATATTTCATATAAATGGGGTAATTATTAATGAGTTCTGATCGTAGAGATGTTTCTGTGACACACCCCACATGCTTTCATGTTTTAGGGGTCCCAGATTTATTTTCACATGCTTTTAATTATTTAATATTTTAGTTGCCACTAGTAATGTAGGGCTCATTGCCATTTCAACAATTGTATCTGAGTGATTTGTTTAAGAACTATTTTAATTTATTTGTCAAGAGCCAGCACGTCAGTGAAAATTTATTCATATTTAAAGTAATAAATTTTCAGTAACTGTACTTAGAATATGTAACATTTATATTGGTATGTAATTTGAAATCACTTATTTAACAGTAAGAAGAACAGTTTGCTTAGTAATAATAATATTTATTTAAGTTATTATATTTGGGAAGTAAATTTTTAATATGTATTTTAGCTAAAATTGTCTGCATTTTAATTTAACAAAATTATGTATGTATTCATTGTTAAAGTTTGAAGTTTGGAGTGTGCGAAGGACAGAGATACCAAGCTAAATTTGCACTTTTCAGGAAAAATTGTAATACTTTAATGCCAACTGGTGTATAAAGATGATCTTTGAGAATTTGCCGCAGTATTTGGTTGCAACCAATAGTATAATGGACTGTTGCTGATTGGTCGCATACATTTTTAATGTAATGTTTCTTTCAAGTTATTACTTAATATAATTATATAAAATTGGTTTGGGAACTAAACTGTTCATGCTTATAGTTACGTGCAAATATTACAAGTTAAAAATGTTCTATAAAATTATAAAAAAACTTAATATTTTTTAAAAATTTATTCCTGTAATGGCCGCAGGGTGGAACCACTGACGGGCGACGCCGGTAACTTGCGTGTGGTATCATTAGCAGTCATTGGCAAGATGTAGTCTGAGAAGGACGTGTTGTGTAAAACTGCAGTGGTAGAGTTCCACTGTTGTTCATTTCTCTTCCTCTCGCTACGTTGTAGGAACCCACGCCCTTGATTTTGATTGATAAGTCGCTGAACTAGTCGTGGATGTTTGGCATTGAAGGGGAATGTGTCACATTTTTTATTCGTACAACGTGTGATGCGTCACATTTTTTGGCGCCCAACGTGGGATGCGTCACAGAACTTTGTTTCTGAGGTTTGCTTAGTTGGACTATAGAGAGATGTCCTTTATTACACATCCACTTGGGTCTAAGTTCATACTTGAAACATAAATTTAATGTACGGCACTGAAAACACGTCAACGGTATCTTATGTCTGTGAGTAGTTCAGTTAGGGTGCTCTGTGTGTGTGAATGAGATATGCACCAGTGATTGTTGTCCTCGCTAGGCTGAGCAGAAAGTTTTAATATTTGTTAGAGTACTTCAGTTTGTGTTTGTACACGTGTGTTGTGCCATAAACATAACACGTAACGTTGTTGTTGCAGCGTACGAGACTACTCTTGAGCAAGGTTTGAAGTACGAGAAGAGGACATTCCATGGTACCTTTGCCACAGTGAGTATACTCAAATGTGGTGAACATTTGCTACATGTAGTCTGTGCTTTATGTTTGGTCAAGTTTGCATGATTAAACTTTGTTTCTGAATTTGTACGGTCGAATTAAGAGTGTTATCTCTCCTATCTGTGTCTGCAGTGCTTAAGACCTTTGATTGAATATGAGTTAGAAATGCACGTAATATTTAATTTATGTCTACCAGAACAGGAAAACAAGGTGATATTGTCTGGGAAACTTATTTTCTCACATGTAGTTTTTAATTTCCTTTATAATTTCTTTGTTAAAGCATAGCAATTCACAAAATAAGTGTTTACATTCTTGACGTAACTCACATTTCATATCACGTTTTATTTACTTACTTTTCTCTTTTCTTTGCATTTAAGCTAGGTATTCCTAGAATCTAGTTCCTTTTTTTTTTTTTTTTTCTTAAAAGTACTTTACCATACTTACACCATCACTTATCATTTTACTTGCTACAGGCATAATAGTTATTCACTTGAACACTTCTTGAAATAGTTTACCTCAAAAACTACTTGCTTAACTAGTTGGAACTGCGTAATTTATGTGTGTTGTTTCACCTTTCGTACCAGCTGATTGATGTGCCTCATGAATACATCCCATAAGTTTTCTCCTCAATCTTCTGTTTCCTTTTACAAATGGCCCATCAAAGTATTTTTTCAGGGCGCCCATTCATAGGGAAATGTCCTGTGTAGATTTTACTAACAATAGAATGCAGTGGTTTCCAACTTGTTCCGATTTAGTTAGTGTGCTGCCCTTATTTTCTGTTTTTTACTGTTGGAAGTCTAGTGGGTCGAAAATATTGTAGCAGATGTGCTAACCCTCCCAGTTTAGGCGGGAGACTCCCGACTTTTGAGGTTCTCTCATGCTTTCCCGATTTGGTGCGATAATCTTCAGATTTTTAATTAGGACGCTCTTTAAAAAGTCATTAAATTTTGTATTTCTTAGTTGTCGATATGCAAGAAGATTTTGGTGCGAGAATTGATGTAATCAATATATGATAGTCTTAACTATCGTAACTTTAGTTCGTCAGATTGAAAACTCTAAAGCTGTAATTTTTTTTGTATTGTGGAAAATGGCAGATTTCGTTCATGTAACTGATGTTTTGATTAAAATAAACGTGCGTGGTCTTTCTGGAAAATGTCATACAGTTATGATGCTGTATTTAATAGTGCATATTCGTGTAAAATTTCCTTCAATTGTAGAGTCGAGGAAAGGCGCAACGTTCACATTTTGCAAGTTATGTAGGTGCAATTTTCCAGTATCCTGTGCTGGGAAGGGTGATGTGAAACACTTGAACATTAAGAAGTATAAAGACAATGCTGTGTGCGTGGATACAACTGAAAGTTGGATTTTTGTGTTAATATAAATACATGATATTATATACAATATACAAACATAATCTACCGTTCACTTATGCCGATCACGCAGGTCGATTGTTTAGGAAAATGTTCCCAGACAGCCAAGTAGCCAAGAAATATGGTTGTGCTAGGACAAAAATGGTATAAATTCTCTACATATTAATAAAATGGGGAATAGGACAGAAGAAAATATAGTGAGTGCCTTGTAGAATACTCAGTTTTCTGTTTATACTGACCAGCGGCAGTAACCAAAGCAATTCAAAACTGTATCCAATTGTTGTGACATTATATAATCCTGAAACCTTGATAATAGAAAGTTTTTTAACTTTCAGTTCCGGGGTTTGACGGCGACGCAACTGGTTTTACCGTTGACGCACTTTTGCTTACCAATCTTAAGTCATTGGAAATTCCCTTGTCCAATTGCATTTCTCTGAGCTAGGATAATGCACCAGTTTTGGTAGTCCTAAATATGGTGTGGCTGATGTGCTAAAGAGGGAAATTGAAAATCTGGTTGTGGTAGGATTCCCATAAACCACCCAATTGATTTAGCAGCTGAGAAGAGTGTAGCATGCCTTCCTCTTAGTGTCGATGAGTACTTGATTGGTATCTCTTATTACCTAGAGAAAAGTGCTAAAAGAAAAGATGATTCAATTTCAAGAACACTACACACACACATTGCTATGTTTTCTTTTGTGTGCATGTATGTTGAATTTACTTTAATTTTGTACGAAGGATAGGTTAGGTATTCTTAATGCTGCAGTTTTTACACTGTGGGTGGAGCAGTTTGTAGTTAAAATTAGTTGACCTTATCAAAATTTGCAAACATAAACTCCAATTTCAGAACTGCCAAGTTCTAAACCAAATAGGTCAGTACCTAGGACAAGAAAAAAATTGTGGAAAATAAAAAATCTCAAAGTCAAAAATCTCGGAAAGTCTGCAGTGCATATACAGTACATGTTTATTTAGCTGCCACAGAGAAGCAGCAAAGTGTACAATAACTGTATTTCTGTGTTTATTTTTCTCTTACCAGCATTCAGTTAACAAGCATAAATGTTGTTTTTACTGAGATGTTAGACTTTAATCTTCAAAGGTTGTAGAACTCAAGCTTCAGCGTTGAACTCAAAAAGTACTTCGAACACCTCTACAGTGAAGTATGCAAGAGTGTTTAGTTTATTCTAGAAAATAAATTACTTTGTCCATCTCCCAATATATAAACCAGTTGGCCTTAGTGCGAGTTCTCTAATTGCAATATTCATGTACACTGTTCTCAACTAGATAGGTTGACTTGCATTCAGTGTCTGTGCTTTCAGCAAGCCTCACAATGTAATTGTGTAGGACAGTTTAGAACAGAACCATTTATAATAAGAAGGAAGCACTTATTGCACTGAAACTACGATGGATGAGGAAATGTAGGACCTCTCTGCTTTATCAGTTGAGGTATTCAGTGAGCTAGGGCAGGAGTTGGTGCTTGTAGTGTAAGGTAGCAGCTACGTAACTTGAGCAGTAAACAAGATCCACTGCTCCGGGCCTCCTCGTCACGTTTACATCTGCTCTGTGTTAAATATGAGGCAATCCAGATTATAGTCCTGGCGGGTCTGTCCTAATTTTTCACATCTGGGAAATGTGGCGGACTTTGCCATTGGCCAGCAGGTTTTCTGGGGGTTTTCAATACCCTAACCCCATCTGTTCGCATTCCATTGCTTCACTATCGTAAGGCCTCAAATCATGTCATTCTTCATGGCTTGGCAGATGCCTGCGAGCACCCAATTCAGAAGTCTTGTCAGTTCAAGGGTGTTGTGTCTTGCCTCTGGTACCTCCCCTCATATAATATTTATTCTTGTGTTAAATCTATCTCTCTCACTCTGCACAAACATGTGCATAGGCGTGCATATGTCAATGTTATATGCTTATGATATTACATAGCAGTATTGATTTGTAACCATCTTCTTAAAGGCTGCACAATCGTGTTTGTTTGTATTGTAGGAAGATCGCAAGGAAGGAATGACTGCCTTCATTGAGAAGCGACAGCCAAAGTTCAACAACAGCTAATCATTCCTGTGCCTTTCAGATTGGTAAGTACTTCTTTACTGCAGTGCTACTGGTCACATGGTTTTGAGTGAGAGGCATTTGAACCACCCAGTGGACGGTAGGGGTTTGTTATTTATCTAATACAAATTCTTGTTCTATATAAATTTGTTTTGTTGCACATAACAATTTCTAAGAAATCCGGTGGAAAAAAGTCAACTAAGACAAGGTGTTTGCCTATGAACATTACAGAACCCAACACAGAAAAGTACTATTAATTAGCCATGATGCCACTACAATTCAACTGATAGCTACCATGTTGTCTTGCTCAAAACTGCTTCTTCTGCTTGCAGTATAGTATTGCCAACTCTGGCACCTAGTTGACAGTTGACTATAAGCCCAGGCTCTTGCATGGGAAATACAAACCACTGAGGTCCAATGCGAGAAAATTAATATCTATGCAAGTCTGTAAAAAGTCACTGTTAAATAAAACTAAAAATTTGGCCAACATATTAGTTGTATAAAATATACTAAGTCTGAATACACTGCCCACCTTGAAATGCTTAAGTTTCAAAGTAATTAACACTGTTAAGAAATGAACATTACAGTTTTTTTGGACATACACCATTGCGGGCAGATGTTGTCATATTGCAGAAAATCCCACCAAAAAACAAAGGAAGAAAGATTTTTTGTTGTTATATTGTGTGATTTTCTGCAATACGGCAACATTCATCCGCAGTGACACATATCCAAAATGACTTTAATGTTAATAATACGAACCCTTTGTAAGAATAGTTCAAAGATCACTGTTCGGCTAGAGGGCACAATTTCACAATTAGGCGTTTGAATATTCCGTTGGCAGTGCGCATTGTAGTGACTCGTGCAGTGACATCACCTCCTGGGTGAAGTTCCTCCACATCTGCAAGACGCCACTGTAGTGCAGGTAGTCCGTCATCCTTGATGACCACAAGCTGGTTAGGAGTAACACTTGAGCCTGGGCTTCAGCCATTTTGAGTGTTGCTGGAGAGTATGGAGGTACTCTTTGTGTCAACGTAACCAAAAGTCCTGATGCATTTGTTCTGCCAGCTGCCAGCGTTGAAGCCTGTTCATGGTCACATCGGTAAGATTGGATTCGGGTACAGTGACAAGGGGCTCAAGAGTTAGGAAATGTCCTGGGATCAGAGCAACAAAGTCATTGGGGTCTGAACTGATGGGGTACTAGGGTCCGGAGTATAAAACAGCTTTCCTCCTGCACGGAAACAGTGTACAACTCCTCAGAGGTGACAATTTGTTTCCCAGTGACTCTTACCAGGCTGTCTTAAAATATTTGACTCAGACTTCCGATAAGCCTCCAAAATGAAGGGAAGCAGGGGGGGTTAAAATGCCAATTTTTTTTTTTTTGCTCCAAGGGGTGAAAATGGCTCGATTATTCGTTTTCTGGTGAGTAGATGATGCAAGGAGCTGCTGGAATTCTGCCAACTAAATTCATCCCACAGCCACTATAGATGTGTGATGACCTTCCTCTGCGAGATACAAACAGTTTGTAGGCAGCTTAGACGACATCAGTGGATAAATCGGATGCCACTTCGACATATACTACCTTGGTGGAACAACAAGCAAAAATTCACAAAAAGTAATCCTTCAACAAAGGGGACTTACACATTGTACTGGCCTTTGTCTGAATAGGTCCTGCATAATTTACCTGTTTGACTCTCATGACAGGCAGACTACCCATGAGAGGCATGCAGCTCTCCAGCAGCGTACACAATGGTGCAGTCTCCATGTGATGGCCTGCTTATCGAACAGTGTCCAAAATTTCACCCTCAACAGACCTCGCAGAGTGCCGCCCGCCATTAACAGACCAGCAGAATCAAGAAAGGGAATAAGTTTTCGAAGCTGTGGGTCCAATCATTGACCATTCCGCAACAATGCAAGCTCAGCCGTGAATGCAACAGACTGCACATTCAGAATCAAAATATCAAGGGGCTTGTCTAACTTACTGGGAGTCAAGAGACCAGTTAGATGAGTTTCACGAAAGTTGCAGCAATAGTGGATAAAATGCAGTACCAACAACATTACTCTCAAAAGCTCTGTCAGTCTGCTCTCAAAGTGGTCAGACGTCACAAACACTTCCAACACCTTAATCTTGTGCTAGCTGGAGAGCTGGAAGGCCACTGATGAGAGTTCATGTAACCATGCAGGACCAGACCACTACAGAGGATGCCCAACTAGCTACGAGGGCATCAAACCACAAGAAAGACAGTCTGCAGGATTGGACTATAATGGTTCGTGCTCCCACCAAGCCGGATTGGTGAGCTCCTAGTTCTCGCTCACCCTGTTTGCAAAAAAAGGTCTTCAGTAGATGCAGAGAGGAGTTCATCTAACAGGGAACTTATTTGTGAGTCTGACCAAGCATTGATGGATGACAAAATGATAACAGGAGTAAGCAACTCTACCAGATGATTAAGCAGCCACGCCAACAACAAAGTCCCAGAAAGCTCCAATCGTGGGAGGGACTGAATCTTGACTGGATAGACATTCAATTTGCCTGCAACAAATGTGTGGCCACTTCATGCTGTATGTTAAGAAGACTTAAATAAATCACTGCAGCATAACCAGTCTCAGAGCTAGAGCTGTCAGAGAATCCGTGTAGCTGGTATGAAGAGGCACGGCCAATGACCTGTTGGGAAACAACTGATGACATAAGTGGTAGCTCACTGTTGAATTGTGTCCACCTTCGGACATCACGAGGAGTTTCAGAATCCCAACCCAGTTTTGCCAGCCAGAGTGTCTGATTTGAATCAAATGTTTGCAGAACATGGAGAGACGAAAGAGCCACCCAAGAGGATAGAATATTGTGACGATATCTGACAAGATGTTCCTTTACGGAGCCTCTTTGTGACTAGGCAGTATCTTGTATGAGAAGCAATCAACAGAAGGATTCCTCTGCAAACTCAGCACCTTCACTACCTGACTGTCTTGATTCAACAATGTGGTTTCTGGATCCTCTACCACTTCCTTTGGAGCCAGTCAAGTAGGGCTGGATGATTACTGACAAATTTTTGCAATTTGAATCCACCAGCAGCCAATAGCGAAATCAACTCCCTTTGAAGTGCCAGTGCAGACCAGACAGACTCAGTGCCAGTGACCACATCATCAATATAGACGTCAGACTTCAACACCCTAGCTGCAGCAGGAAATTGCTCCTGTTCATCCTCAGCCAACTGCTGCAAGGTACGAAGTGCCAAGTACGGAGCAGAGGAGACACCGTAAATCACAGGCTTCAAGCGATAATCTTCCACCACATCACTGTTATTGAAATGACAAACAATTTGCTGAAGATACTGATGAGTGCAACATACCGCTACTGTATCTGCCTACATATCTGCATGTCAGATGTGAACACAATTACTTGCAGCCCGACTTTTTATGTCCAGTCAGCAGACACCGTTGTCGAGCTCTTGGAGGAAGCATCAAACACAACTCTAAGCTTGGTTGTTGTGTTCTCGGGGTTACCGTATTTGTCGGTATATAGGACGACCCCACATATACGACGAGTCGTGGTTTTGAAGGTACAAAAACTTGAAAAAAGGTAAATTACTAATTTTGAAATTCCAGACAGGAAAACATTTTTTTCCTCTGCCAGAAACATTAAAAATGTTGTTTAAATATTTTCAATGAATTTATTACCGTCATATAAACATCATAGTAGACAAACGAATAACATTGGCTACTACTGCTGTTTGCGATATCATCAGTTGCCGGCAGATGTGCGCGACTTGGCAATGCCGGACTGAGGCACGCCGCACACTACATGGCAATGCCGGGCTACAACAGCTGCTTGCAAGGTCATTGCATTCCTGTGCGCGGTTGTCTGCCTCTATGTGCCAGCCTAGCTCTAGACGGTAGACACAAGAATGTGTGGTACGGTACCTAGATCCTCATTTTTTCCGCCCGAGAGTTTTGTGCTTGCGAGACAAAGGATGTAAGCATGCAGACCTAGATCCTCGTTTTCTCCGCCCGAGAGTTGTGGGCTGGCGAGACAAAGTATCTAGGCACGTGCTCCAGCTGCATCAGCTTGGCTTGGTTGCGAGGAAGTGTCCTTTATTATGAATGACACTCACCAAAATTTTATACCGTAAATTTTATAAAAAAAAAACAGGTCACTCGTTTTCATTTGTGACGAAAAACGCAATTCCTTGAAACATCATACAACTCCACAGCTTACAGCTTAGTTTTCAAACGATTTTTAGGTTACCAAAAATTTTTGCACCTTCATATAAGACGAGCAGCAATTTTTGAAGGCCAAAAATATGTAAAAATAGTCGTCTTATATGCAGGCAAATACTGTAATTACACAATGGTATGGAATGTAGTAGTAGGAGATAAGGATCACAGTTCTGACTCAAGCACCTTTTCCATACACCCTTCTACAAGGTAGTCAGTCCCTCGTAAAGTCTGAATATCTCTGTTTAAGTGTCTGGTTCTTTTCAAAATGTGACTCCAAACGAAGCAGTCGATTCACTGTCGGTGGCCGAGATGCAATTATATCAGATACCAACGCACAAAAAGGTAGTGACACAATATACATACCAGTAGCCTCTCTACTGAGTTTCTACGAAAAGGTTTTCACACTGAACCGCTTTTACGGATTTGTGTTTTGCTGGCGGAAACTCCTCAAACTCCCAAAACCTCCAACAACTTCTTCTAGAGGAATCCACTGTCAACAAAAATGTACAGTAGGAGGTTGTAGACAATGCTGGAGCTTCAGCTTTCACCTTGCTTATTGAGATCCAACCAAAGATTGAGTCAGGAGCCATAGGAGATCCTATGATTTCACCTCACAGAATGAGGTGCAAGATCAGCCCCTATAAAAATGTAAACAAAGCAGGAAATACAGTAGAGCCCCAATTTAACGAACTCGGGAATAACGAAAACAGCAATTTAAAAAAAGGATTTATTAGGGACTATCAAAAAATAACCGAAAATGTATAAAAAATTAAGTAATTTTGATAAAATAAAATATAAAGTGTAGTGTTAAGTCTATTAAAAATACGTTTACTGGTGCAGTATATTAATTTTCCCACGTAAATAGTGTTAAACCACCCGTCAATACACCAAAAAAAATTGTTAAAATTCGTTGAAAACTTTGGCTGCGGGAGTGATTTTGAGCGGAGCGTGCATGGCCGAGAAAAGGCGGCCGAGCGAGCGACGCTGTGTTGCGTAACAAATGTGCGCCTAGATCGTAATCCTGGCGCCTGGCAAGTGAACGAGCATCCAGATACCCAGTCCTCACAGCGTGGCAGCGGACAGCACTGGTACTAATTCACAGATAGTGCTTCGTGTGTCTGTCAGAATGTGCTACCGTGCAGCGTGCTTTACCGATTAGTTCTTTTACCAATAGAATGCAGTGGTGTCCAGCGTGATTATTTTCTATCTCGTCCCGTGATAAAACCAGCGTTTCTATGAAAAGAAATAACGTTATTACTGTATATTATTTATGCAGACTTGTTACAACAAATTTATTAACAAAAATTATGTTTTTCGCAGATGCTAAAAAACACTCGAGTGCAAAGTATTTTTAGCGAGCAACTAACAGCAACCAGTTTGTTTTACGAGCGCGGCGGCCTGTAAGCTACAATGGCCGTAGCTACACGTATTTATTATTTTACTGTTATCTCGCAAACTTTTACTTTAGTTTTCAGAGGAGTGGGAGAGAGACGGAAAGAAAGACGACTTGGTGGTGTTTATCATCACTTCTCACGTGTTTATGCACACGAGCGGGCGGCCTAACTCACCGGGCGCGCGCTTGACGAGTGTTATGCTGGCAGTTTTTAAGTTTTTTTCCCTGAATGTTTTTTTTGCAGCCGCTGCTTACCTATTAATGGTAACTGCTGTATGTTATTGTTGTTGGCTAATCATACTTTCTTAAAATTACCTCCATTTCCGACGAAACATGCCCAAAGATTTTACTTTTTTTTTATTTTGGGGAGGGGGGTGAAAAATATAAAGTTGGATTTAACGAAACATTGATTTAGAATAAACATTTTCGGGTCCGGAGGCATTTCGTTAAATCTGTGTTATACTGTATAAAAATCGGGATCAGCTTGTGTTAGATGTGCCACAGAATGGCGCACCTCACTGGACAACTGAACACCTGAAGCTTGCTTGTTAAATGCGTGATGACAAACACATTAAGAGTGAACTACAAGTCATGTGTTCAACAAGGTTTCATGAAGACAGAAGCAAATGTCCTTGTCACATTGACTGTGGCGTTCGATAACCCCTGTATGGGAAGATGCATCTTCATACAAACCAACCTGAGCCTTTGGCAGCAGTGTTCCCAAATGAAGCTATCCTGGCTGGTTGTGTCCTGGAGGGCTCTAGCGACGTGATGAGTGTACCCTTGGAATCCATCACATGTACCTGTGCTGTGGACAGGCACAACACTAGAGATGAACTCAATGGCGCAGGTGTAACAGCAGATAAAGGAAGAGTAAGCAGGACGAGTGTCCGTAGAACGAGGAGAGCCAGATTCTGGTTGCAACAACAGACTGCCCTTCTCTGCTGTGTCAGATTCAAAATGGAGTAATGTGTGATGGCGAGCACCACAGTGATAACACGATGGATAGCCCTTGTAATGGTGTGACTGAGAGTGGCAGTAGAAACAACTTGCATTCTTTGACTATTGAATACCATTGCCCTCAGCGTATGGCTACCAAATTCTGAGCAACTGAACAATTTGTTCGTGCCCTCACCTCATCTCAACAGTCAACTAACTCACCAACCACTTAGATGACTGCATGTGGGATTCATTACGAGGCTGTCTCTAAAGGGGCACTGCGAGCGAAGGTTTGGGCTTTGCGGAGTGAGTCTCAACATTTCTGCTGGCTGCCGAACTCATCGCCTCATGGGCATGGCAATGCTTATCAAGGAAGGATACGAATCCTGCCAGAGTGGGTAACTCACGACCAAGTGTGAGCTCTTACTGTGTCTGAGTTGGGCTACTAAACACTTGCACAGAACTGGAAACAACTCTCACTGCTCTACCGGAACTTCAAGAGCCTTAAGTGCGGAAATATTTTCTGTAATGATGCACAACAACCGATGCAATGAAGTGGGTGTGCTGGTTGATGCTAGTGGAGTGTGAAGCAGTACCTCTACATGAACATTAACAATTAGTCACTTGTTCTCATACCTCTCAACCAACAGATACCAAGCAACCTTAAAGTTAGCAGTAGACATTCTCAGTTATCCAAAAAATACCTGAAATTTCACATGATATTTCTTGTTGTCTGCAACTGGTTGAGTATTTATTACATTCCTAAATGAACAAGTGAGAATACTTTACAGTCCCTTATCTGTGTATTTTTGTATAACATAGAAGATAAAATTACGGTAAATGGCATAAGATTGCTTTATACAATGCAACTTCATACCGGAACTACAGTTCTAAATTTGTTATAAGGAAAAGAAAATGGACTGCATATTGACAGTGTGGCTACAGTTACATGCATGTTGTTGTGTTGTGTTTCAGGTGCAACTTGCCCTCGGAGCTTCCTGCTACGCTTCACCTCTACAGTTTATTTTTGTACTACTATTTCTTACTCAATAAATGCATTGTAATTTTGTGGTGTTACTTTTTACCACCCAAATACATCTGCCAAGTGTCCTTGTGAAGTGAAGTCTCGAGGCAGTGGTTAATACGTCAACATCGGTTATAGTTTCTAAGATTTTGGAAGCCAATGTAGAAAAAACTTGAATAGAACAATTCTAGAGAAAAACTTTTTGCCATCTTTGTAAGCAAAAATTTTTCTAGATTGATGCTTCCTCTCCCGCTGCAATCAGATGTACAAAATTGCAACGACAAACATTTTCCCCATCATATGTCTCTCTTGGGAAAATGTTTTTGTTCATAAAGTTAGCAACATTAGTTGTCTAAGAGTGTTCTGTTCTGATAATTGTTTTGAGAAACTTGACATTTTTATTTAGTGCACCGATTTATGCACCACGCCTTCTTAAGGGCGCTGTCTACCGCAATTTTCATCACCATTTTTTAAAATTCTTATTTGTACCAGATATTTTTTCTTATTTTAGACATAAAATATGGCTGAATTTGGCTTTAATGAAATATTTTCTCATAGTTTTCGCGTAATGGCTTGTTAAAGTCATATTTTTGCATGTTTCCATTTTAACGACTACACTAAAACCAACAGATATAACAAACTCACAAAAAATCATAGTGGATAAAGACATTGCAGGCTGCAGTGTTATACTCATAAAATTGAAGAATAGAAACTATTTGAAATTTTAAAAAAAATGTCAAAACTGAAAATTAAAATTTTAGAAATTTAATTTTTTTTTAAATACAAATAATTTTTGTTCTTTAATTTTATGAGCATGTCATTGTAGCTTGCAATGTCTTTATCCACTGTGATTTTTTTTAGTTGGGTATATCAGTTGATATTAGTGTAGTCGTTAAAACGAAACATGTAAAATATGACTAATAAGCTATTACGCAAAAACTATGAGGGATAAAAAAATTTTATAAGAGCCAAATTTAGTCACATTTTGTGTCTAAAATAAAAAAAAAAAAATATCGGGTACAAATAAAAAATAAAATGATGATGAAAATTGTGGTACACCGCACCCTTAACACGCAGATGAAAACAGCTTACACTATCTGACAAACCTTTTATCTGTATAACCTGTAGTTCCATAGTAAGTTACACGACAAAAATGAAACAAATTCACAATAATCACCCTAGCTGACCCTACTGTATTGGTGGTGCAGTAAAAAGTGAGTTGGAGCAGTTATTGGATTTTCACATCACATCCTGAAGGTTACTGAGTTCAGTTTTCCAGGGTTATTGTAATTCACTCCAGGTGATGATTCCTCAATACAGGCCCTGGTTGATTCCATACCCTTTCCCCAAGTGTACCTCTACTGAGTATGTGAAGCTATCCGAGGACACGTAGAACCTCAAAATAAATTAAATACTATGTGGTTGACATGCTAACAACAAAAGTCTCATCTAAACATTAACTTTCATAAACAAGAATTTTCATTAATTCAATTTTTTCATTTTTTTTTTTTTTCAAAGAAAATTTAATATTACGCTACAACTCACAAAATACCATATTTGTACAACAAACAAGATTAGTTTCAAGTTTCCTATGCCAACAACTTGAATGGAACCGTTTCTTCATATGCAGTCATGTAGCAGTAATGTTCAACCAATTTCAAAATACAGCAGAAAAGAACATTCTTTAAATAAATGTAACTGTAAATTTTTGTTAATTACCAACTTTCTTTTCACAGTATTTATACATTGTTATATCTTCTGTACCAAAAAGGATGCATAGAAAGGCCTTCTAAATTGTGAAATATTAGAGAAAAAACTGTTTAAACAAAACAGTTTTCTGTAAAACCGTCATAATATTTTTGTTGTATTACATAGGTAACATGAGACAAAGCAAATTATTGCAGCTGCAAAAAAAAGTTAACATATATTCAGAAGGCATCTGGGTTTGATTCCCAGTAAGACCACTGGTTTTCCTACAACACTTGAGATATGCGCTGGGATAGAACTCTGCAAATTCCTGTCCCATTTCCTGTTCATCTGAGCCTGTCTCAAATAACCACATTGTCCATTTGTTAAGCACTACCTACGTATTGTTATTACGAGTTAGTAATTTGTATTTATGACAAACTCTAATCCCAATGTCACTACACATGCATTAGGTAGTTAAAGACTTGCGCCAAATGTAGACATATGCACACACACATATGTTAACAGTGAGCATACTTCTGTCAATACTAATTGATGGACGTTGGAACATTTTTGCAGCAGGTTAGAAATACAGATTATTTTGCTTAGCTATTGTGAGTGTCCCCAGTGTATTGTTTATTTAAAACACATTTCAGAGGAGAGTTACTGGTTACTTTTAAGGAACACACACATTAAAGACACAAGTTTCAAGCTGTCCAACACAGCAACAGATAATTTTTCCACAAAGTCATCTCATAATCTAGTACTCAAATTTACAAGACATTATCCAAGTATTCTAACATAAACTCTGCAGCAGATTGTTTTTAACAATGGCAGGGTCAGCACATGAAGTCCTACAGTTCTAGTACTGGGACAAACATTGCACAGTCAAAACCTTACATGTATGTGCAATGTCAGACCAGGCAAGGATGTCACTCCTTTGCTTCAGAACCTTGAATATGTTTAAAACAGCTCCAGGTAGGTGCATTTTACTTATATAAAATTATATGCCAAATAGTTTGACAGTAACATCGAAAGGTGTGGAAAGGAGGAGGGAATACATAATCACACTCTAGTTTATTTTTTGTTCTGAAGAAATTCACTCATGGGACCACAGAGAACATTCAGAGTAATGTTGTCAAGAGATTTTTATTTTCAGTATGATGTAGAAACTGCTGTTGTCAATTTTCAATAGTAAAATATACAAAATACAACAGCGGTAGAATATGACAATTCTTGCAAAAAAATAGCAAATATATTTTCACATTTCAATAAAACAAAAATATGCAATTGGAACATAATTCTTTCTTGCACACAATTTATATTGCAACTTGATACTGTTCTTTCTTGTTATCGCACGTACCACATTCTGATCACAGTTCACTATAAAATATTTTATTTCAAGTGTAAAAATGCTTATTAATATGCTATGCCCAGGCCTACATTTGTGTAGTAGGTTCTTTTCGACAGTAAAAACATGACACAACATTAAATTATGTAACAGCTCTTGGTATACAATATCAAAAACTTGAAGGAATGACTTAACGGTAGGTATACATGTGATGTATTGCGTTGTGGTTTCTAATTTTAAACTATTTCATTTGCTACGACGAGATTGGCAGGCAATTTTTCGAGTTTGTAGCGTTTCAAGTATAATGAACTAAATGTAGACATTCCCCTTAAAGTATCTAGTGTGTAAATCAGGGGTGTCATTTGGGTCTACAGGGAGGGGGGCATATGCCCCCCCCCCCCTGGATTTGGAATTTTTGTGTATAAATGTATTTTTTGTATTTTTAAATGTAAATAATGTTAACTTAAGGACATAAAACTGAAGTTATATTATTAAAGTATCTAATTTATACATGCTTA
>PNEQ01016110.1:0-16232 GCA_003012365.1 Medauroidea extradentata
ACTGCAGAAGTAACCTTGGAGGATCAAGTCTGTCTCTGCACTTTGCTAGGTGTTGCCTAGTACAGAAGTGATCAAGTATCTGCGTGCCGTGGTGACGTACGTGGACAGTATAGTGCGGGATAAGAAGTGAAGAAAAGGCTCAATATGAGCGAGCAATATGCCGCTGTCTGAGAACTGCAGAAGTAACCTTGGAGGATCAGGTCTGTCTCAGCACTCCGCTAGGTGTTGCCTAGTACAGCAGTGATCAAGTATCTGCGTGCCGTGGTGACGTACGTGGACAGTATAGCGTGGGATAAGAAGTGAAGAACAGGCTCAATATGAGCGAGCAATATGCCGCTGTCTGAGAACTGCAGAAGTAACTGTGGAGGATCAGGTCTGTCTCAGCACTCCGCTAGGTGTTGCCTAGTACAGAAGTGATCAAGTATCTGCGTGCCGTGGTGACATACGTGGTCAGTATAGCGCGGGACAAGAAGTGAAGAGCAGGCTCAATATGAGTAAGCAATATGCCGCTGTCTGAGAACTGCAGACGTAACCTTGAAGGATCAGGTCTGTCTCTGCAGAGAGTCTGGAGGCTGCAGCTTCTTTGTCCACTACATTAAACTGAGGTATCGCGTTGAGACCGCACGAGGCAGGGTTATCTCGGCACGAAGGAGGGTGACCCAGTACTAAATCTCACTCCCTCCAGCCTCTGTCCTTCCTTCGGGACTCTAGGGGTGGAAGTTTGTCTACACTCGCCACAGCCGGCTCCTACACTCCACAAAACTCTACTCGACTACTAACCACATGCTGCAAACACCCGTGTTCTCAACTGGTTCGTTCGCAAACTGTTGCGAGCTAATTTCCACGCGTTCATCAGTCTCCACAAAGTTTTAAAAAATGTTTCCGTGAATTAACAGCAGTTTTCACGCAAATATACAACATTGTACAACAACACGGACTGTGCAAGTAAAGAAAAGAATAACATTATGTATATGAATTAAGGAATAATGTCACTCTTACACATGCCACATTGACTCCGACTTGTAAACGTAGAATGCTAAGACTACACGAAGGTTTCCGCCCACTGAAGCCAAACAGTACTCTTCCTAAAGTATTGGTACAATAACGTGATACTTTCTCGAAGTCCTGCTTCTAGCTTGGATCTATTTTCCGACCAACATTGTATCGGTCCTCTCGCAAAACGTAAACAATAACATTGTAATGTGGGAATTGCGTGCGACTGCCACACGGCAGTCGGTGACCGAATAGTTGTAGTTGTGATATAAAAGGTTATTACTCTGCATTCAACTATTACAATAGTGTAAATAAATAATGTCAATTTTTAAAGCCCATTATTTTTAATATATAATTTGAACATAAAGCTAGACATATGTCAACACACAAAATCTAAGACCGATGAAAGAAAATTTGTAATTTATACAACATATCAAGAAACTATATTCAACTGCAAAAAAAAAAAAATTGTTGTGTTAAATACTATGTTTCTGAAGTTTAACTATTCAAATAGACCCATTGTAAAACTAACAAATAAGTTAATATGACAGAAGGAACACATGTGACCAAATTAGTACCGAAAATACTTTTCTGTCTATTCCACGCATGCTTCGTGAAACATAAATTAACAATATTTATCACGAAAAGTTGGAGCTTCAGTTTTTAGTATATCGAAAGTTAACTGCTTGAATGCTAGAGAACAGAGAAAAAGAAAGAAAATATACTTCGTGTCGCAAAGCTTCTGTTATTGTTTGGATTTTTTTTTGGAGGGAGGGGAATGAAACTAAATTAACTAAAGTAACATTTACCTCAATATGTTAGCAACTTTTATACAGCTGGTAAGTGCTGTATATTTATTGCCTGATGTCAAAAAAACTTGAATTATATTATGCAAGCAATGTTATAAACAATAAAATGACCACACCTGAAAGTCAACATTGTTAGTGTGCAATATTATTTACTACAAGTAAGAAGTGTTGAATGTTATCATACATGTTCACGGATAAGTCCGACTGAGAAAATAATGGGTGTTAAAAAACATTCTGGGTGATTTTATATTAGTAAATTTAACTTTAACGGAAATATCTTCTGTTAAAATAAAATGTGTAGGTATAAATCATGTAACACAGAACATCCGTTGTCCGCTTCAGAAAATCTATGACACAGGTGAATCGCATCCTCCCGACACTTTTGGCAACAAAACTATACATTAAAACTGCGAAAAACTTCTTAAAAACTTTTGATCCAGCTGACCTAATCTCATCAAACTTTGTACACGTATAGTACTAAGTAACCTGACTTGACTATTATATGATTCTTTGACGCTCTGTTTATATTTTCAAAATGGCGGCCATTTAATTTTTTTTTATCAAGCTAGATATCTGAGTAACCATATTTCAGAATTTCATCATATTTAGTGCACATATACTACATTCAAAGCTGGTGTTGGTGTATTTTGTTCATAATGTAATCAAATTTTCGAAATGGCGGGCATTTTTATATTTTTAGCTTAGTAATTCGTATCTTAGAAATTATATATATTTTTTTTTAATTTTAACAAACTTGATACATATATACTACATACAAAGCTGACTTGACTTTTGTGTATTTTGTCATTGTGTGTTGATATTTTCAAAATGGCGGCAAATTCTATATTTTTAGCAAAGCGTTACGAAGCAAAACTTTTCAGAATATCATAAAACTTGATAAACGTATACTGCATACGAAACTTACTTTACTTCTGTGAATTTCGTTCATCCTAGGTTCATATTTATGAAATGGTGGCCATTTTTATATTTTTAGCATAGTAATACTTATCTTAAGAATTATTATTATTTTTTTTTTTAATTTCAACAAATTGATACACATATACTACATACAAAGCTGACTTTACTTTTGTGTATTTTGTCATCGTGTGTTGATATTTTCAAATTGGCGGTAATTTCTATATTTTTAGCAAAGTGTAACATAACAAAACCTTCCAGAATTTCATAAAACTTGATAAATGTATACTGCATACGACGCTTACTTTATTTCTGTGAATTTTGTTCATCCTAGGTTCATATTTTATAAATGGCTGCCATTTTTATATTTTAGCATAGTAATACTTATCTTCGGAATTATTATTACTATTTTTTACTGTACCTAACTTGGTACACATATACTATATACAAATCTTACCGGACTTTTCTATATTTTGTTCATCAGGTGTTCATATTTTCAAAATGGCTTCTCTGTTTATATTTTTACCATAATAGTATTAAATATTTTGGAATTATTTTTCAGAATTTCACCGTACTTGGAACGCATAGACTACATACAAAACTGACTTGACTTTTGTGTTTTTCGTTCATCCTGTCTTGATGTTTTCAAAATGGCGGCAATTTTTATGTTTCAGCGTATCTTAGTAATTTTATTATTTTCAGAATTTCATTAAATATGGTTTCCATATATTACATAATAAATTGACTCTGCATTTTGTGTAGTTCGTTCTTCTGTTGTTCATATTTTCAAATTGGCGGCCATTTACATTTGTTTGCATAGTATTACATATTTAAGAAAATATTTATCAGAATTGCATCGAACTGGGTACACATATACTGCATACGAAGCTGAATACTTCTGTGTATTCCGTTTATCCTGTGTTCACATTTTTAAAATTGTGGCCATTTAAATTTTTTAGCATAGCATGTCACAAATAAAAAATATATTATTCTGAATTTCATCAACCATAGTACATATATACAAATTAGTAAGCTGACTTGACTTATGTATATTTTATTCAGCCTGTGTTAATTTTTCCATATATGTAGCCATTTTTTTAATTTGATATAAATGAGAAAATTATTTTCCTATTTTCAATAATCTTCGTTTACATATACAGTTTGGAAATTTGACTTAACTTTTAAATTGTGTTTTTCGTTCACTTTCAAGTAGTATTTTCAATAAGGTAGTCTAAAGTTCTATTTATAATAATTTTAAATATCGGTGGAAATATTTTGTTTTATTTTAGTAAACTTAATGTACATATACTACTTAGCATACTGGCTTGACATTAGTGTTTCTCGTTAATCATGTGTTCATATTTTTATAATGGCGGCCATTTGTATATTTTAGCATAATATGACATATTTAAGGAAATATCTTTCCGAAGTTCGTTAATTTTGGAACGCATATTCTACTTAGTTACGTGACTGGACTTTCGTGTTGTTCGTTCATCCATTGGTAATATTTGGAAAACGGCGGCCATTTATTTTATTTGTGCTAGACAGACATCTCAGGTAATTTGTTCCTCATTTTATCAAACTGGATACATGTATATTACTTTGTAAGCTGACACATATTCTGTATATTGCGTTTATAATATGTCTAAATTAATATTTTTTTACGTTGAGTTAATTTTTTAGGGTTAATTTGCACCCACTTTTGTGAAAGTAGACTTATCTGTTATGCTGGTAACGTCTTGCTTTAAATTGTTTTCACTTTGTAATATTTTTACAGTGAAATTTTAGCTAATTATTTAACTGATGATGGTCTCTTTCGTCAACTAGTTTGCCAAAATTATATAATTTTTTTTCTACTTAATATTAAACAATATAGTAAAAAAATTTCTCGCATAAGCAATATAAATGGAGGATCATTAATATATTCAGTGTCAGATATGTAAAGTTTAAGAGCAACTCCTTGAAAAAATTGTTTAATATAGTTGTATATCCTTTCATAAAATATCTAATCATAAAAGATATAAATTTATTTCCCAACTCTTTGACGTTTTCACCCACTCGGCTCAGGCTACGCTGATAAAGTTTGTGCACGTTTAGATAAACCTTACAAATGTATTATTTCTAATAGAAAAACATACTCCTAAAATTAAATTCATTGATTTTAACGCGAGTGCCAGCTGTTTATCCCAGAATTAAGTTTGCTGCAAAACACGGGACAAAATTATCTGTTTTACTAATATGTTGATCGCGTATTGTTCAGCAGGGCGGGCAGGTCCAATTGTATCGTTTTGTTTTGCAGCACTAGAATGAAAAACTGTGAAACTGTAATGAACTTTTTAGTAACTTCACAATCTCACTTGAGGGACTAGTCAACAAGTCGATAGTTGTGTTCGTATTTACATGTGAAAACAATATGTCTAGTTATAAAGAAGGAAAGAGCCTTATGCCGTGCTTCCGCACGTGTATAAAATATTCTAGCGCCTCACTTCAACTAACGTAAAAACAAAAGGTTGAGGAGTTAACCTTACCATTTATAAAGTGAACTAAGTAAGAGATTTTAAGTTCCGCAAACTGTGAGTATTTTAGCGCTGAAGTTTGTAGGAGGTGAGTATGATGGAAGACGCCAGGAAAACCTATCAGTAAACGACATCGTCCGGCATAATTCCCTCATGCCTAAATTTAATTCGACTCCGCTATGATTAGAGCGCAAGAAGATAGTATACTATAATACTTTGAGTGGCATAATATCGCGACATAAAACTGTTTGAAATTATTTAAAAATAACTACTGCTCGTGACTGGACATTCTAAACAAAGAAAATGTGTGGTAAAAGTAGACAAAAAATTTTAATGCGCCATGGCATGGAAAATAGTATGTAACTTATGTGTGTTTTCCCAAAATCCCACCGTTAGAGATAATAAAGAAAATTATGTAGCTATGTTTTAAAGACGTCCCTCCTACCAACCACATTGCAAAGTATGGCTATGAAAAGCCACAGTACCACAAAAATATGAAGTCCGAGGCATTTTTAAGAAGGCGACAGAACATTTTCTACACTCATCCTATTCATGCTGTTTAGTTTTGGAACGGACAAAATATGAATTCGTCAGGAAAATTTACAACGCCCCCTGGTGGTCGCTAGAGGACCAACTGAAAGATCTGGTTCTCAAAACACAGGTCAGGATCGCGTGTACTCGCATATCACCACAGATCCCAGGCTGCAGTCATGACAGGCATAACTTCAGGACCACTTAAGTACAATCTATATAGCATTCTATATGTTGACCAACAGACAAATCAATCAAATTATAAGTTAACTTAATTTGAGACAAGAAATTTCAATAACAGCAGAAATTCAAGACAGCGAAAAAAGCAAAGAATAAACACAGATATTCATTTATCACGAGGGTGTATGTCCACATCAAAATATATAACTTGGTGATGTACAACCTCGAAATAATGTTGCCATTTTTTTCTATCCACCAGTTCTAGGTTTAGTACAAAATCGTGCTAAAAAGGCTAAATCCCTACAAAAAATTACAACTTCTGTAGGAAATAATTATTAATATTTATTTATTTTCTGGCACGCTATGGCATTCGAGAACAAGTAGTAAATTAGATTATAATAAAGTTTACAAGCGTAGTTAAACTACCATTTATCACCATTATATGCTAATACTTGAATTGCTATCTAAAATATACAACATATAAAATATTTTATACAAATTAAAAATTTCAACAGGCACGCTTAAAAAAAACTACAAATATAGCAACTAACTTCTAAGTGAGTCTTTATCATCAATATGAGGCCACAGCAGTAAAATGAATTCTACCGTCATTCAAATCCCATTATAATTTTCGCCCCACATGGATTAAAGCAAGGAAAATATTACCACACGCATAGAGCAATAGTATTTAACTTGTACGTCGACGAACAGCATCTCGTCCAAGGAATCCGAGTGTAACCTCTCGGTTCAAAGAGGCGACTGTTTATGGAGAAATAACTTCTCCAACCAAGAATAATTTGTACAATCACAATATGACGTGATTACATCACACTCTACGATAGTGGCACACTCTTTACTACGGTGGCGCTATTTATATTAACAAGTCCTGCCAACAACAGTTAGAAAATATCAGCGAAAGTTCTCGTAAGTTTTGCCTGGCAACAACACAGGTGAACAACTAGGTCCAAGCACAGCATAGCTGACATTACAGCAGAAAACTGGCGTAGACGGGAGTAAGGAACCATCCCTTGTGTCAGTTGAATATGTGCAGAAGAAGAACCAGACGGTCACGCCGAGCATTGCAAACTTGCGTTAAAAGTTGTACATAACATTTACCACGATTTTGTCGATTTAGCTGTAGTTTCGGGGAGACGGAGTTGATGAGCGTTCGTGCACGAATATAAGCAATTTTATTGAAGAGTTTCAGACATCTTTGTTTAAGGTAAAAGAACACCCGACAATTAACTGTGTCGGATTGACGCAAAGGTTCGAAAATAGATACGGGATTGTCTCGAATTACAAGTACCTTCATATGCCATGTAGGAAGGATTTATTCGTCAAGATGGAAGTTCTCTCGTTCTCGTAAAGCCAGGACGTCATTATTATCCGAAATGCTGGGCTTGTGCAAAGCGTGTCTGATTCATAGTCGAGATTAAAGAGATTCGATTCCGCACGGCTGCTACGCAGTGCTACTCACAAGTGAACCTCCCCCCCCCCCCCTCCCCAGTAAAAGTAACCACCTGCGTCATTTTCCGGGACTAACATCTGCAGTGGCAAGGCATAACTTGCGGGTTCTCGTATTGCACGATGCACTTAGAATAATGTTACATGTTGTCAGTTGTTTCGATTGAACGACAAATACGGTGTTATAATTTTTTAAGCAAAAAATATTATACCATTATTTACTGTGGCTCCTGTCATCAGACTAATAAAAGTGGCTTGAATACACCTGTAACTACACGTCCTCGTCTACAGATTGCTGAATTCTTCAGTTACTACCATTTACACGATTAAATTATTAACAACAATCACTCATACCAATCCTAGACAATGAGATATAGCTTTAAACAAAATTTTCTCTTTATTTTCTTGTTGTTGTCCTAGTAAGTAGGCAGTTTTGCCTACAATAGGTATTTGACGGTTCTATTATATAGTATTTACATGTTTACCTAAGTCCGAAAATAAGTCTCTTAAATACGGTAACCGATTTTTTTATCTGCTGTTGTCAACACATTGATAATATTTATATTTCAAATGCTGTATACTGAAGAATTCATAGCTGGGAAAAACGCACGGATTGCAAATTCTTCTGCGGTTTCATATTTAAATATTTATTGACTCACAATTGAACATAAGAGCTTGTCATAAAGCTGTGAGAAGTGATTCTATATCAGTCACATTGTAATGTAATAGTCGATTATAAATGTTATTTTGAATGTATATTACATTCGCACTACCCTCAGAATGTAAATTTCTTTCCTGACAGTGTATTTATTCTTCAGCCAAAATAATCGTTGATCCTTGAATGTTCCAAACATTAAGACTCGCCTCCCACCAAAGCAATCCCGGTTCGATCACCGGTGAGTCCGGGCACGGAATTTTCTCAAGTGGGAATCGTGGCGAGCATTGACGTTGGCCAGCAGGTTTACTCGGTGAACTCCCGCTTCTCTCGACTTTCTAATTCCGTCGCTGCTCTACACTCAACCTATCCCCGAGTGACAGGCCTGTCTTACTTATCGATCAACCTACTAACCCTTCCGCCCAGCCTTTGTGACCGTGTCAGAAGGCAGAAAACACGCGGTGGTTTAATTTTTCCATTGATGATAGGAATATAAAAAGGGCACACAATGTGTAATAAGGTTACATATATCTAGACATAATTAGAGAAAGGTATTCTGTATTTGATTGTGATGACATGCACAGCTGTGGTAAATGAAGCAATACAGAGAAGGTGGATGGGCAATGTTGCAGATCAGCAGCTGACTGCGGCAGGGCGACGACATGGCGGTGAGATGAGAGCTGGCTGTCCCCACACCGATGGCAACCCTCTGGTGCTGCTGCTGCCATTGCTGCTGCCACTACTCCCCGTGGCCCGGGCTGATGGGGCGGCCAAGAGTCGGTGCCCTGTATTCACCTCGGCACCATCTTGCCACTGCTACAGCTTCGAGGAGGCTCTCTTCCTCGAGTGTCCTGGTGCCTCACCACACACTATCCACTCTGCCCTACAACTCATCTCAACACCTGTCAAGTCACTCAGTATCTACGACTTGGACCACGCGGTGACGACACTCGCCGCTGATTTCTTCCCTGCCGCGTCCATCGTCAACCATCTTCAGGTCTCTCACTCCAATCTCAACGAGCTGCAGGATGACAGCCTGTCCCAGTTGAGCCCAGGTCTCGAGTCTCTCAGCATTGTCTCTGGCAAGCTGCCCAAGGTGCCACAAAGGGCTCTGTCTGGTCTCACGCACCTCCGCACCCTCGACCTTGAGTCCAATGAGATCGCAGAACTACCCAGCTACAGTTTCTATGGTCTGAGTCTCGTCAAGCTCAACCTAAAGGGCAATGTCTTAAACAAAATCTCGGAGTATGGCTTCGCCGGGCTAGAGAGCTCGCTAACTGAACTCGACATCTCCGAGAACAAGATCAAGTATTTCCCTATGGCTGCACTCCGGCGACTGGAACACCTCAACTCGCTCCGACTGGCTTGGAACGAAATTGGTTCCTTGACTGACGACGGGTATTCCAGGCTTGAGTCGCTTTTGTTCCTCGACCTCAGCTCTAATAACTTCGAGTCCGTCAGTTCCGATTGCTTCAGGCCTACGCCATCCCTCAAAACATTATCTTTGTACTATAATGCTATTGAAACTATTCACAGTAAAGCTTTTGTATCATTGGTCGAAATTGAATCTCTTGATATTAGCCACAACAGGATTGTATTTGTTGATTCTTTCGTGTTTCAGTCAAACAAAAAACTTAGGACTGTAGACTTAAGTCATAACCACATCCATTATATCGGTGGTGTGTTCTCTAACCTTCCTGAACTAAGAGAACTATTCCTCTCGGAGAACAACATTCTCGATGTACCATATGATGCATTTACTGGATCACACATGCTGACAGTAATCTACATGCAACAAAATGCAATACGTCGCATCGACCAAGACACATTCCTCACACTGCCGAACCTATCACAGCTCCACATGAGTGCTAATTTCATACAGACCATACCACGTGACCTGTTTTTTCACAGCAAAAAGCTATCATCCCTTAGTCTCGACGATAACAGAATAGAAGGACTCGAACCAGGAACATTCCAAAATGCCCATAACCTCCGAGAGATAAGACTTCAGAACAATCGTATCGTATCAGTCACACGGGGTGTTTTTGATCCTTTGCCATCTTTGTTGGAACTTCATCTTCAGAATAACCTCATTACGAGCATAGAATCAGGAGCTTTTAGAAGTTTGCAAAGTTTACAGCATGTAAATCTCCAGGGAAACTTACTTCCTGCTCTGGGTGATGTTTTCCTTCATGAATCTCCCTCTCTTGTATCTATACAACTAGATTCTAACAGTATTGTCTCTCTACACAACGACTCACTTCGTGGACAGTCTAGTGTACAAATTATGTGGCTTGGTCATAACCGTCTCACGAGAGTAGATAGGAGCTTGTTCAGTGATTTGCTACTCATACAAAGAGTTTACCTCACTAACAATAGCATTTTTCATATCGAGGACCGTGCTTTCGAAGCTATGCAGGCACTCAAGTTTCTTGATCTTAGTCTTAACAGACTGCAAAAAATATCAGTCAACACATTCGTCGAGCTTCACGAACTCGAAGAGCTCTATTTGTCAGGAAATGGACTTCAATTCATTGAAGCAAAGGCTTTGACAACCTTGAAGAAA
Source organism: Medauroidea extradentata (assembly GCA_003012365.1). Lineage (NCBI taxonomy): Eukaryota > Metazoa > Arthropoda > Insecta > Phasmatodea > Phasmatidae > Medauroidea > Medauroidea extradentata. The sequence goes on from PNEQ01016110.1 coordinate 10,630, forward strand.
CTTCGAATATTGGACATTTCAGAGAATAAGCTGTTTACTTTGCATGACGACATGTTTCAGGAAGGTCTCCCGATCCGAATACTTAACTTAAGGAACAGCTTCGTGCGAGTAATTGATAAAAAAGCGTTTCAAGGTCTCAACAATTTGAACGACTTGAATCTCGAAAACAATTTGCTGAGTTCTCCATCACTTCTTCAACTCAAAATTCCTGGACTGAGGACACTTTCTATATCCGGAAATAATTTTAGCGATATTCAAGAGAATGCATTTGGAGGACTGCCTTCTTTGCAAACACTAGCTATTAATAGTGCACAAATACCAGACATTCCAAAAAACCTTTTTTCAAAAAATAAGTTTCTTTCAAAAATAGAATTAAAAGGAAATTTTTTGCAGCAGTTCGATAGTGAGACATTTCTGTCGTTAAAGTTTCTGAAAGAATTACAGTTACGTAATAATTTCTTCTCAGAAATTCCCTACAGTGCTCTGGCAAACTCGCCAATGCTAGAGACTTTAGTACTATCGGAGAATTCCATAACAGTGGTCGATCTCTCAAAATTCAATGGAGTGCCAAAACTTCGGGAGTTAGACATCAAAGCCAATAACATTTCGTCGCTTTCAGGGTTTGCATCAGCCAATCTGTCACGCCTGCTCAGTGTCGACCTGAGCAGCAATGCCATCGCAGCACTGCCTGCGAATTTTTTCTACCTCTCGCCACACTTGATTCGTCTTGACCTCTCATGCAACAAATTCAGACAAATACCAACAATTGCCCTGTCGGGCCAGAACTTACCAGGGCTGGGCTGGCTTAATCTCACTGGGAACCCTTTGACAAAGATCCATGACCTTTCCTCCGTCCGAAAATACCCGAACCTACAGGAACTCCACATCAGTGCTACCAACCTGACAATCGTTACAAGCAAGGACTTCGAGGCATTTCCATCTCTGCTTCATTTGTTCTTGGACAGGAACCGTGTGTCGCGAGTGTCACCCGGGGCATTTAAGAGTCTGCCCAATCTACTGACTTTGGATGTAGGTTTCAACGAGCTGGAACTCCTACCGCAGGAAAGGCTCCAAGGACTACACCACTTGCGTCTTCTTAATCTTTCACATAACCACCTGAAAGAACTAGAAGAGTTTCCCCAAGATCTAGAATCCTTACAAATTCTCGACCTTTCTTTCAATGAAATAATACGGATCGGTAAGTGGACCTTTCGTTTTCTGGACAGCTTGGCAGAGCTCCATCTATATGGTAACTGGATATCGTCCGTGGCTAGTGACTCGTTCAGGCCATTGAAGAAGCTCAGAGTTCTTGATCTCAGTAGGAACTACCTGGAAAATCTACCATTAAATGCATTCCGGCCGCTGGAAACGCAGATTAGAAGTCTGCATACTGAAGGTTAGAAAACATTTCCGTATTCTTTCAGTTCATTATGCATGTTAGTTTACTGATCTCTGTACACAAAGTGAAGTATCAGACTCACTAACTTGTTAACGTAAAGCCCAAAATTTTGAATGATTTAGCTTGAAAAACTTGTTGTGACCTTCCCTTGCAGTCCAAGGGAGAAAATATATATATATATATATATATATATATATATATATATATATATATATATATATATATATATATATATATATATATATATATATATATATATATATATATTTTTTTTTTTTTTTTCGAAATTCAACCCCCAAGGAGTTTGAAATGGGCTAAAATATCTCAAATATGTATCCGAGTTAAACTTAACAGTTAATTGACCTGATGATATGTTATGCTTTTACCTTCAAAAGTATATAAAACTTCAAATTTACTAATATATTTTCTTATATTCATTACCAAAGAGAATGGAATGGGGTTAACTTTATTTTCGAGTTATCCTCAATAGTTTGTTAGACCCAATGAACTGTCATTACGCGTAGCAGTTTCAGTATGTTGTCAGCATACGTACCTAACGAACACTTTTAGAAATTTCTTTATTCGGTAACTTGGTGGTTAAAAACAAAAAAAAAAAATGTTAATTCAGATAACTTATGAAATACATGAGATATCGTCTTAGAAATGAGTTTTACTGTGCACAGTAATATTTAAAAACAAAAAAAAAAAGGTTGCTTTCACTAATTATGATCATGTAAGATTATTTAAATCATAAGTTAGACAAAATTAGTAATTATTTGGGTTTTGCAAAATAATACCGTATAGTACAAAGTACTTTCAATGCACGCATGTAGCGGTTTTTATGACATCTGCTTCTTTCTAGAATTTTAATAATAACTTAATTTTTACAAAAATCAGCACGTGACCGTTGCGACACCTCGCTCGGTTCGTTCTTAAAATATAAAATCAACTGTTCTGCCACCTTCTACTAATATGTGCTTACATAATATCACAGCAGTTGCCCATCGCCTAGCATTACACAGGATTCGAACCAAAACCTCCTACCAGTGTTTCAAACAACTACGAAAAAATAGGTCTTCAGAATTGATAAGAAGTTCAGGCCCGTGTCCAAAAAGGTAGTATATACGTATTAATAGGACGTCGAAAGGAACACTTATTTAATTATTTATCCGTAGTCATGCCTGCTATTCGGGATTTCTTGAACATTTTACATCTTTCCACCCCCTAAACTGTCAAAATTTTAAAAATCATTAAATACCTTCTTTTAGGTATTCACGTTAGCTTCATTACTATTCTAAAAATCATCTCGATATCTCAACAGGCTGAAGAGCGCATTCATATTACTAAATAGTAGTGTCGGGATATTATTTTTAAATTCAACCTGTGAGGGCATTAAAAAATATAATGTGGTTCCAATTAATCCTCTGTATCTCTTAAAACAGTTGAGATACCGAAATGATTTTTCAAGAGAAATTAAGCTTACGTAAATACCTAAAAATACGTTTCATGATTTTTCCAAATTTGACCATTTAGGGGATGGAAAGGTGTGAAATACTCCATAAATCCCAAATAGCAGGTATGTCCACGCAAATTTATAATTTAAATGTTCCTAATTTTGCCGTCCTATTTTCACGTATGTACGTATATATATATATATATATATATATATATATATATATATATATATATATATATATATATATATATATATATATATATATATATATATATATATATATATACATACATATATATGGGCACTCTTATTATTTAACAATTCTGACGACCTATCTTGGTGTATTTGTTTGGAACACTGGTACGAGATTTTGTGTTTGAATACCGTGTAAGGAACGGTGGTGGCGAACTACTATGATATTAGCCTATAAAGGCACATATGAGTGGCAGTTAGCAGAAGTGTTAGTTCTATATTTGAAATGTACAGCAGCATTGTTAAATGTTGAAAGAACAGCAGATATAGTCGCTACAAGGACGGTTGAGTTGAGATATTTGGCTGACAGCTAAGGTAGGTATTTGAGAGACGGTGTGAGGCGACAAAATGTGGATATGGGGCAGCGTCTGAAATAAAAGTTTGGGAAAACGGGAGATCCTTGAGGACAGTCATAGACATGCTGCGACATCGTACAGACACGATTATCACATGTGAAAGTCCGGTTAACTCTACCAGGAATCAAACCATGATTACGGTAATGTTGAAAAATGATCAAAGAATAGCGATCTAATCCACGCCCGGCACTGGTGTACCGTGGTCGTTTTCCAAGGCATGAGACGATTAACAATGACTATACTCGACTCTGAGTTGTCCATAGGACCATCATACATGTTACGGGTAGGTACATTCTTCTACCAATAGCGTACAAGAGCAAGGAAAGTATGCTCCAATAATATACCTCGGTCTACACAACACATGTTTATTGGATATGACAGGTAGACACATTGAGTCCACGTGCTCAAAGTGTATAGTAGGAGCTTATATTGCGTGCCTTGTAACACGACCAAGATACGCCACTGAAGGCTGGGAAGTTAGTGACAAATAAACTGAAGTCCGTCCAGGCATTAACCTACCACTTGCTGCACCGAGAGTGACTTCTAGCTTGCAATCAAATACTGCGAAATATTTCTGTCTCCACGTGCATTAATGTTGAACAGTATAACACACAAGTTTGCGCCATCGTGGACGCTTTCTTCTCTGATCACTACTCTACAGGACATGAGCTGCTCAGCGTAATTCGAGATCTCATTTCTAAACGAACTGGCCACCGGTTTTTTTTTTTTTTCGGAACGGGCTTTCAGTAGGAAATTAAAAGAAGTTATTCCACATCCTAATATTGCGCTAAAAGAATAAGCAAGTACTAATTTCGGTAGCCATTAAAATTGATGACACGTATTACATGGATCACTGGAAACAAACTCCTGTTTATAATAGACTTGCGTCGTCAAGGGAACGGTTCTTTAGTGTACGGTAAGAATGTCATAACTTTAATTCCATTCCATTCAAATGTGTGCCTTTCTTGCAGCGTTTATAAGGCGTTTAATATGGAACATACATCATTATGTTAACATGTAGCTTGGTCCTTCTAACCCCCTTCAATGAACAGTGGCGCAATGAATAAAACCCAATCAGTGCTTCTCATAGTATTCACTTTATATGCCAAAAGTAAATATCTAACTTATGTACCAATTTCTAAGCCACGAGTTGCACGGACTCTTAAAATCTGTCTCTAAAAATCAAATTTCGGCAAAGTACAGTACCGGAAAGTTCAATGACTTAAAAGTAAGATTGTATTGAAAAAAGTTTATCCCGTTAGTGCGATATTCAACATTTAAGGATAACCTCTTTCGAACAACTGCATTGCATTAGGCTACCCTCTTATTGCCTACATTGCTTTGCCACCAAAATTTTGTGATAATTTCATGTTACATTCCTAAGCAGCCCATCCTCAATAAGAGAATATATATTTTTGTTGAAAGCCCCTATAGAGAGCTCCGCTTACTAGAAAACTGCACACTACCGTTTCAGTAGCTATAGTACGATACCTGTAGTGTAGGCAAAGAGCGCTACTTACGCCTAGATATTGGCTCCTACGTGTCTTACTCTAAGGAAAATGTACAAAGATATGCATTTATTTTACCGCATATCGTAAAATATAACCAACAGACAGTAAATTATATATAGTAATCGGGAGATAACTAGTGCATTTTTATGTAAATTTGGGTTTTGCGCCATTTTTAGTCTACTTTAACAAGGGAAAAGTAGGCTTATGAGCCTACCTTCCAGGCTGTGTGTGTGTGTGTCTCTCTATCTCTCTGTGTCTCTCTCTGTGTCTCTCTCTCTGTCTCCCTCTGTGTCTCTCTCTGTGTCTCTCTCTGTGTCTCCCTCTACGTCTCCCTCTGTGTCTCTCTCTATGTCTCTCTCTGTGTGTCTCTCTCTGTGTGTCTCTCTCTGTGTCTCTCTCTGTACCTCTCTCTCTGTACCTCTCTCTCTGTACCTCTCTCTCTGTACCTCTCTGTCTGTCTCTCTCTCTCTGTGTCTCTCTCTATGTCTCTCACTGTGTCTCTCTGTCTCTCTCTGTGTCTCTCTGTCTGTCTCTCTCTCTCTCTGTGTCTCTCTATGTCTCTCTATGTCTCTCTGTCTGTCTCTCTCTGTGTCTCTCTATGTCTCACTCTATCTCTCTCTGTGTCTCTC
>PNEQ01016110.1:16332-29228 GCA_003012365.1 Medauroidea extradentata
TGTCTCTCTCTGTGTCTCTCTCTGTGTCTCTCTCTGTGTCTCTCTCTGTGTCTCTCTCTCTGTGTCTCTCTCTGTACCTCTCTCTCTCTGTGTCTCTCTGTCTCTCTCTGTCTCTCTATGTGTCTCTCTGTGTGTCTCTCTCTGGGTCTCCCTGTCTGTCTCTCTTTGTGTCTCTCTCTGTGTCTCTCTCTATGCCTCTTTCTCTCTCTGTACCTCTCTCTCTGTGTCTCTCGCTGTGTCTCTCTGTCTGTCTCTCTCTGTGTCTCTCTATGTCTCTCTCTGCCTGTCTCTCTCTGTGTCTCTCTCTGTGTCTCTCTCTGTACCTCTCTCTGTACCTCTCTCTCTGTACCTCTCTCTCTGTACCTCTCTCTCTGTACCTCTCTCTGTGTCTCTCTGTCTGTCTCTCTGTGTCTCTCTCTATGTCTCACTCTGTGTGTCTCTCTGTGTGTCTCTCTCTGTGTCTCTCTCTGTGTGTCTCTCTGTGTGTCTCTCTCTCTGTACCTCTCTCTCTGTACCTCTCTCTGTACCTCTCTCTGTGCCTCTCCCTCTATGTCTCTCTCTGTGTCTCCCTCTGTGTCTGTCTCTGTGTGTCTCTCTCTCTGTCTCCCTCTGTTAAAATTGGTGCACATATAGCTCATATTAAGCTGACTTTACCTTTATGTATTTCAATCACACTATATTCATATTTTCAAAATTTTGTGACCATTGTCATATTTTTAGCTTATAAGGACATATCTTGGGAAATATTTTTCAGAATTTCATCAAACTTGGTACACATATACTACATTAAAGTTTATTTGACTTTTTTGTATTTAGTTCATTCCGTGTCCATATTTTTATAATGTTGGCCATTTTCGTATTTTTAGCATAGTAGTACATATCTTAGGAAATGTTTTTCCGAATGTCATCAAACTTGGTAAGGACACATATACTACATATAAACCTGACATGACTTTTGTTTATTTCGTTCAAAGTGTGTTCTTATTTTCATATTAACGTCTATTTCATATATTTTGCACAATATCACATATTTGGGGAAATATTTTTCCGAAGTTCGTTAATCTTGGCACTCATATTCTACTTCGTTAGTTAACGGGACGTTTGCATTTTGTTCATCCTTTCGTAGTATTTTAAAAACAGTGGCATTTTTCATCTTTAGGTTATAATGATATCTCAGAAAAATTGTTTCTCCTGTTTTATCAATTAGGTACGTGTATATTACTTAGTAAGCTGACTTAACTTTTGTATATTTCATTTATGAAGTATCTACATTAATATATTAATTTAATATTTCTAGATTTACGTAAACGATTTTAACTTTCAGGGTTAATTTTCACCCGCTTTGAAGAAAGTAGGAATTTCAGTTATGCTGGTAAATTCTTGTTAATTATTAATTTATCTTTAGAGGAACAGCCATGAATTAAAAAATCGAAACCTCATTTCTTAAATAAATATGGTGAGTTTTTGAAAGGTGTCATTGCCAAATTCTGAAAATGAAGTGTTAATTAAATAAAAATTCGGCGACCATTGCTTATTGTATCAGGGATCTCTGATCAGATTTTTAATACATGCCCATACTGTCTACCAAAGTAAAAACAAGCAAAATGCTAACCATTGTAATCAGTATACGCACATCTAAGGTTGTTTACTAGGCACTGTGGCCTGCACAAACAAATAATATTGCAGTAAGTAGATATAACAGCGTTTTCCAGACGTTGTAATTTCAATCGCAGAACATTTTCTACGCATTTACAGGAAATTGCTTGTTATAGCCATTTACAACAAGTTTACTGACAATTTTACCTGGTAGCCTTTAAGTTTTATTTGGTTGGATTTTGTGATATGCACTTGCAAACTGTATTCGAAGATGCACTTTTCTGATGTCACAGCGCATATTTATAATGGAAATGTATTTGCAAGTGCTTGCAACAAGACAACCTTATTTCTTGTAAAGGGTGAACTGCACGAAAAGACTACATTACGAAATGACCACAAAAATTGGCACAAAAATAACTGTATGCAGTATAAGGTAACTTTTATGAAAAAAAAGGGGGGTTAATAGAACTTTATGTACATATTAAAGATTTCAGTAACAACTAACATTTTCCTCTGAATCGTTAATCACTTTGGCTAGATAAAAACCGACTTATTTTACGCAACATGAGGAGTCGCATCTGATATTTTGGACGTTAAATTTCCGTACATTCTTATTAAACAACTATTTCAAATGTTTTAAAATAATATTATATCTGTCTTTTGTTTTACCTGAGGCTTCGCGTAACCAGAACTTTTACTACAATTATGTACTTTGTGGTCATTACCGTTCTGTTTAGATTAAAAATTACTGTGGAAAAATGGTGTTAAATTCCCTGTAAACAGATTATTCACGGGCACGGTCTAAGAGGTAGAGGTCTTGACACTGCGTATGCTCTCCAGCAAGATAAAATGACCCCTTAATGTCGCCGAGCGCTAGTAGTAATTTGGTGGAATATTTGTCTTGTTTACATCTCACGTTTTAACATGTTGGCAATTATTTACATAAAATAATATTAATAAGGTAAGCTGATATAGTAAATACATGTTCCATGTCCATAAATGCATTGGCATGTGTGGAACTGTTTATAAAAGTAGTCTGCAGAAATATATATGTATTATTACTACCAACCTAAAAATGTATCAAGTGTGTCTGATTAAAACGCTTAAATGTTTTAATAGCGCACTATTAATCTATCAGACCTAACACAATTTTTTTTCACTGTTAAAATACATTATTCGTGACGCAGGTATACAATGAATAAATACGTGTAAATTTGCATCAAAAACTTGCGTGAATTGTGAATCAATTATGTGAGAATTTCATGTTTTGTTCGCTTAGTTAATATAATTAACGTTGTAGCATTTTCATGTACCCAACAGACGCTTCGAACTATTTTAAAATGTAGTGCTGTAAAACCTAACCATCACTAAATGAATGAGAACGCGTACATTACCTCACAAACTGTATGCCAACATAAAATATTAAGCACGACGCGATATTTGCCATGGATCATGTGTTGCAGCAAATAGAGTTATTCTAAAATGTACAGAAAAGGTCAGTGAACAGCCCTAAAACTAAAAATTCCATTATCCTAATTACAAAGTTATTATTTAACAACATCGGATTTTTTTTTTTTTTTCGTTTCATTTAAAATGTAATCCAGGGGCAGTTTTTATGCACATGCCATTCTAGAAGAGAGATTTCTATGTTTAAAAAGGTAATTTATTATTCAGTAATAGTAAATCATACACCGATTTGTTAAGTGTCTGAACATTGAAACTAAAACTCAAACGTAGAAATTTGGTTAAATATCTATTATAATGCAATGCGATGCTGGTATAAGTAAATTTGAAAATACATATTTTTTTAATCAAGGTGTTTTACAAATTATGTACAGCGTATAATGTATTTTAAATAATAAAGATCAAACACACCTAAGACTTTTATGTATCACTGAACCAAATCCAAGCCCAGATAGTCTTCATCGACCAGTAATTATAGTGTAAGGTTACTGATGTATAGGACGTGAGCTCGAAGCCGTACAAACTCAGAAATATTTTGATGATATAAAAGCAAATGCTAATACATAGTTCAAGCCACATGTTCAAAAGAGATTCGATATGATAATAAAAATCACTTATTTATTACAAATACCGGTAATGAAAACGTCAAATAGAGTTGCTCTTGAATATAGGTAACTTATATCAGACAAACAAATACGAAAATGTTAAATATTTTTCCGTCCGTTAAGAATGTGTTGACACAGCTTTAAGTAATATTACGTCTGGTGTAGTAAGGCAGTTTTAAACATTTTATTTTTATATTCACCAATCCATTATTGTAAAATCATGCCGAAAAATTGTTTGTCTGGAATTACACTAGACATTGATGGAGACAGTGCTAAAACATGCATTATAACCATCCTATTTGACTGGGGATGTTACATCATGGTCACGTCTTGGAATCAAAGCACCAAAACTCCCATTTCTGACCTAAATGGAGTCTAGTCGCACTGCAAACCTTAAGAATACGTTCTGCAAATGCATTAGTACTTTAGGATTTCCTCAAACTTGGTACACATATGCTACACACAAATCTGACTTATCTGACTTGACTTTAGTGTATTTCGTTCATCCTGTGTTCATAATTTAGCATAGTAGTAAATACCATAGGAAATATTTTTTTTCAGAATTCCATCTAACTTGGTATACATATACGCCTGCTACATACAGAGCTGACTTGACTTTTGCGTATATCGTTCATCTATTTGTAATATTTTGAAAACGGCGACTATTTTTTTATCTTCATGACTGAAAGACACCGCAGAAAAAATTTTTCCCCAATATTATTTAACTGGGTACTCGCATATTATTTAGCAAACTTACTTACCTTTAGTATACTTCGTGTATCATACGTCTAAATCAATATTATTATTTGATATTTCTAGATTACGTAAACAATTTTAACTCTAAGGTTTAATTTGCACCCTTATTAGTAATGCTGGTGACTTCTTGTTCTGTGACAGTTCGCACACAGGCTTATCATGTAGCCATTTGAGGTTATGTTCATTTCTTCCTAGTAAATCCCCAGTGGTAACACACGGCATTCACATTCGGGATTGTCTAGGTACAATTCCCGTCTTCAACAACCCTGATTTAAATGTTCCATGGTTACTCTAAATTGCTCCATGTGAATGCTAGGATGGTTTCTTAACAACGAATGTTAACATGGCCGACTCATCTCCCAAGTTCCTTTTAAATTCACTGTAGCAACGTTTTCGAACTGTTGCCTGTATTCTCACCAAGGGGCGGGCTTAATGATGGCCTGGCCGTGCCGTAGTAAAGTGGCTCCAGCACTAATGAGCTGCTTGGCGCATTCCGGCTGTGTTCCAGTGACTTCCGCTTCCTTACTGTCGCTGTTTTCTTCTGCAGCTGTGCCGGCTGGATGTCTCGATGCATTTGCCGTGTTGCATGTTACTTGAGAAGTTCTTACCATTCTTTCTGCAATAAACAAATTTATAAGTCTTCCAGTTCATTCTTGAGTTATCCATTATTTCACTGACACTGCCTTTGCGTCCATCTATACCGTCCATTTGTACATTCAAACAGTTTGAATCTGTATTTGCACTGTCTATTTTCTGGTTTACCGTCACTAATATCATTTTCCTGGCAACATTTTTATTTACACAGCAATTTTCTTATCCAACCTGTCTACCATTTCACTATAGTCCATCCCAATAACGAGTGCACTTATCTTATCTGACAATGTTATATGTGGCCTACTGTGAATAACCGTTCTGTTTTAAATATATTTTACGTTGCTAACATTTTTTCATGATCACTTGCTCAATCAGTATCTTAAAAAATGTCTCCACAATACAAAACCTTGGATTTAATTTCTGAAATTACATCTACCGGCTGTCAAAAAAGTGCACTCGTTCGTGTTTTACTGAACTGGCTAGTTACATTTCCATTTATACTAACATTGCAACTGCATTTTCGTCCGTACACTCAGATGTGTACTGTGTTTAAAATAATGTCTACTAGTGTAACTGACTAGCTTTATGATTGAAAACTTATTCAGTGCATGGAATAAAATGTTGCCTGTTACACTTCTCACGTAGTTATCAGCCTACTTTCCGAAGAAAAAGGAAACTTGTGTATCTGCGTTTCTATGTGTGTCTGTGCATGTATGTGTCCCCTTCCCCTAAAAACTTCCGATCCAGTGAACCGAATTTCATAAAACTTTGTACACATATAGTATTTAGTAGCCTGACTTGACATTTATACATTTTACAAAATGGTGACCATTATAAAATGTTCCGATCATGCTAGACATCTAAAGAATCGTACTTTAGCTTTTCATCAAACTCGGTACACGTAAAGCACTTAGTAAGATAATGGACTTTTAAGAATTTCGTTCATGAAATGTACACATTTTTAAAATACCGGCCAAGTTTTAAGTTTTTAGTTTTGTACGACATATCTGAGGAAATACTTTTCCAAATTACATTAAACTTAGAACCCAAAGAGCACATATTTAGCTGACTTTACTTTTGTGTATTTCGATCATACTATCGTCATGTTTACAAAATGGCAGCCATTTTTATATTTTAAGCGCTGTATGGCATTTTAGGAAATATTTTTCAGAACTACATCAGACTTGATACACATGGTGGGGACGTGTGGAACATTTTTTAAATTTTGATTTTTAAATTTATGTGTTTTTACATCTGATTTTCATTAGTGCTGCAAAAAAGTGGCATTTTGGCTACAAAATGACCCCATTAGACATGAATTTAAAGCACCTCGAGGGATATAAATTAATAAAATATCATGGCACGCAAAGTGTCCCAAATCTTCCTTCTATGGGGAGGTTTGGGACACAGGTGGGGCAGGTTTGGGACAGGCACAAAAACTTAACACAGATAGTAATATATTATAACTAGTCATAAACTAATAGAATTAAAATATATTTTAAACTAGTTTTCTATAGTAATTGAAACTTTAAATTTTAGAAATTATTATATTCTCTAAATTGTTAAATTTAGCCTATATTGATTAATGATCTCAACTGATTACACATCTTTCATAATGAAATAAAAAACTGTGTATAGAAAAATTACTAGTGTCTTGAGTCACAAAAACCGGTATTGTGCAGGGTATGTTTTTACTTTTCTGAAATGTTAACATTATGTTGAAAAAAACATCTGTCGTTTGATCACCATGCACAATCAAATTGTTACCTAATAGTTCTTTTTCTGTTTTATTTTCTTTTTTAAGACAGGCTTTTTCAATTTTCTTCGTGATATCTGCTGCAATATCCATCTTTTCATGTGTGTCCGTCAGTATTCTGTTTCTTCCTAGTTTCCGTCCCTTGTTCATTTGTTTACGGGGGCTTGCTTTATGGTACAATATCTGTTGAGGCGTTACCGTTAGGCTTACTGATATGTTCGTAGCTGGTCTCACCTCTTCAAGTTGCAGACATTGATCTTGACTTCGTCTACATTCCAATAAGCCTAGTGATGCAGACTCAGTTGTTGAAGTGGATCGTATAGGCTGAACAGTTGATTCTATAGTGAATACCTCAGGGACAATTATTAAAGTTAATTCCTTAAGTTCCCTCTGCTCATCCGTGGTCTGCTCTTGAGAGCTTTGTTGGTTCGTTGGGTCTGCTCGATCGGTGACAGGCGACCCAATAAATTCACTGCCAGAAAAAACCTTATAAAATCGGTAAATGCCACATTTCTTGAATGCAGCTTGGATGTTATTTTGAGTCAGGGCATTTGTATACGCTTGGCCAGATAATTCTGCAACTTTATGTACTGATATAGTCTTACCAGGATTTTAGGGAAGCCATGAGTCAATTGCGCGGTTATAGAAAGCCTTCAGGGGATCAAATACTCTCACATCCAAAGGCTGAAGCTTGTGGCTACAGTGAGGTGAAAGTATGTTTAATGACAATGTCATTTTCTTTAGCGAAATATATTGTCTGAACAGTTATGTGACTGTCATTATTATCCAGTATTATAAGAATGGTGCTATATTTGGATGACTTTGCACGCTTTGCAAAATGTTGGAGGAATTGTATAAATATCTCACGAGACATCCAACCTAAGGGGTTGGCAGCTCCAAGAGTTGCCTCCTTCAACGTTAAATTTTCCGTAAACTTATGGCGCGGAAACACATAGAGTTTCCTAAAGCATTAACACCTAGCTCAATTGTTACAAACTGTCCCCTTTCTGCCAAAGTCATTTGACCTACACGCTTAGATCCCTTCCTTGCTAACACACCAGTTGTGTTTTTTAAAGTTTTAATATCTGTCTCATCAACTTTGTAAATAGATTGAGGTTCGAACATGTATCACTTTAAGACTGCTTCTAAATTAACAAAAAAAAAATCACTAACATTATTTTTGTTGAAACTAGTAGCACTAGAAAGAGTTTCTACATCTGGCTTACAAAGCGATTGTGGGATTCCTATTTAAAAACCCTCTTAACCAATCCAAGCCAGCCAGTTTATTTTCTTTGCAGGTATTTCGAACTTACTTTTAATTTGCAGCAGCAATCTTGTAGGCAATTTCTCTGGTCTTAGATAGTGTGAGCACATAATTCATTCTAGACATGGTTTAAACATAATCTACTAATGCATTTCCCTCTTGAATTATGAAGATCTGAGTTGAAGTGTATTTTGATTTGTACAAGTTGTCAAACCCAGGCAGATTATTTCCATTAATGACATACTTTGCAAGTGATGTCATAGGAATGTCATATTTCAAAGTAGTTTCTCGCAGAGTCTTTTTTTATTCTACTATTTCTCTTACTGCATTATTTATATGAGCTTCGGTTGGGAAGCTTGTAAGTGAAAAGCTTTTTGCAGAAAAACCTGAAACAAGAATAACACCTATCAGTGTTAGGATGTAAAATTATGAGAGTAGGCCTAAATTGGCCAAATAACTGTTGCTGTACAATTTATAAATTTTTACGTAGGCCTGAGAAGTTTTAATAAATGTGCAATCAAAATATCAGAGTTATAAATTTGCAACTACATTGTGACACAATGACAAGGCAAACTGTAAAGTTGCCCACTACTTATGTCTACTTATTGTAAAACTTGTAACATAGCATTTGCCCGACGTTACAGATGATTATAAATTTAAATTTATTTTTCAATAAACGTAGGTATTTATTATTCTATGACCACAGTTACTTCATGCCAGGAAAAATGAAATGATTAAATCGTCTACGTATTGTGTGTATAAGATATTATGTTTTGGAACTTTAATGACTTCTACAGTTTTAATATTCATGCTAGCAATATTTTGTTCCGTACCATGAACCACGACCTGATCTGATCGTATAAGCGAACAAACCCTGGAGTAAGCTACGATGAAAGCGTTTATCGAAATTTGTATTGCGACGTTAAGACAAGAGAAGGAAGTTTGTTTAAGGATGATGAGAAAATTTATGGTAAATAAGAACGTTCCCGTCCATGGTGCTGAGCTGACGTATATTCAAGAAGACCTCAAGATTTTCTGCGACGAAACGCTAAACTATTTCTACGCGTCGTCAGGAAAGTATGAGTTTGCTTCTACGACTACGATCAGGGGAGAAATATTTGAAGTTATCCACAACGTCAACACCGAAGAATTATTTTCAAGAGGGATTATAAAGAAGAGCCTGTGGTCCGGGCCATTCCAGAGTCTACTTCAGATCCGTTGCTGTCCTGGGTCTCCGAGGGTCTCAGTTCGACGTGTTCACCATTCGAGGACGAGGAGGACGTAATCATCATCCGAGGACGAAGAGGTCGTGATTGCAATCCGAGGATCAAGAGGACGTGGTTGAATAATTATTGAGGAATGATCTAGAGGCCAAACTTCCCGACATGCTACAAGACACCCTTGGTAAGACCAGCCCAATCGTATGCCATCGTGTCAAGTATTGTCCTTCGTCGAGAGTTGAAAAACCTAGTACATTTTCGATAAATTACCAAAGAGTTGATTTTTATAGAACAGCTTGAGTTTAAATTGTTTCAAAAAACGAAGTAAATACCTAAGATCGACCCGAGATTTATTAATTTGAGCTGGCAAGGAATTATTAAAGAAGTTTATATGCGGTTACGGAAACAAACAGAATTTACGAAACATCGAAAACTCAGTACAATTCGTAGAACCCGGGTTTGCAAGTTTACGTGATGGTCAGGTTCGTACCCGAAGTAAACCTCCTTGGTCACGGTAGAACCCTATCATTTGAAATTTCATTCACCATAATATTTTCTGCTTATTTTATTATTTAGTAACCTGGCTTGACTCTAGAAGTCATTTTTTTCTATAATGTCATTTTAGTTTAAATATATTTTCTTATTACTTATACAGGCGGTTTCGTTTCCATTTGATCAGTAGTTCTAGTTATAGAAATACTAATTGGTTTTCTCTTTGTCTCACCTATTTTTTATCCATACGTGTGTGTAAGATATTTTCATATCATATATATTACATACTTAGTGGTTACAAACTGAACATTGTTGTTACTTTTATTTATAAATTAATATCCTTTTTGGCACAACATGTGCTTGGTAAGTTAGTGAATTAAGGCTTATGGGGAATTAAGGTAGGTCCTATCTAAACAAAATCAACATGTACTAACACTGAACCTCCCTATACTAGGTCAAAAATCTGAGCTAGAGGATCATAAACTCTTAACACTTTCCTTAAGGTTATTATGTCAGAATAATCTTTAAATGTTGTACATTTTCATATTACTGTCACACTTACATTTAGTTCACTGCTGACAAAAATATACAGTCATAATTAAAAATCTATAACACAAATATATTTTATTAAAAAAGTTTTAATTCATAGAAAAACCAAGACAAGCTGTATGTGCTCAAGAACACGCCTACAACAAATGGACGGAATCAGCTGTTTATACTAAAAAAAAGCAGTGTAGTTCTACCAACATTTAAGTGAAAAAATGCATTATGTCCCAAATGTCCCTGTGTCCCAAACGTCCCCGCCTTCCCCAACTGCGGACAAAGCTGACATGCCTTTTGTCTGTTTCGTTTATCATGTGTTCATATTTTCATAAAGGCGGCCATTTCAAATATTTTCATAATCTCTATGCATAAAATGATGTGCCCCACTCAATCATTCATTCACTCATCAACGTACAGCTCAAACCGCTGGATCTAGAAACGTGACATTTTCAACGTAGCTTCTTCTCACGGCATAGGCACCCACTAAGGAAGGATTTTTCGAAAATCGAAAACTAAGGGATGAAAAGCCATTAAATGTGTTTTCAATAAATCCTTTATTTCTCTTAAACCACTTAAGATATCGAGGTGATCTTTGCATCAGAATGGTGCTCAAGTGAATTTGTAAAAGTAGTTTTAGGATTTTTCAAAATCACTCTGACACGAGCAACACCTCAATATCGCTACTGGTTAGATAGATATCGTGGGTTGATGGAAAACAAATGTTGTGCTTTTTCACCCTTTTGGGTGTCGAATTTCGAAATATTTTAAACTTACATCTTAGACATTAGTATAAGTATCCAACTGAAGCGTAAATCACACATTAGCCCGTTCAGTCGAATCAAAATCGATCATTCACTAAAAAAAAACACATATCACCCCTGCACAGTATTGAGAAATCGAATTTCGAAAAATCTGAAAACCGTTTCGCGATAATTTCTGTAATCATCATTCTGAAGCAAAAATTAATTGTATATCTCGACGGGTTCGCTAGATATCGAGAATTTAACTAAAACACGTTCAAGGTCTTTTCACCACTTAAGATAGTAAGTTTCGAAAAACCCTTGAATCACGTTTTAGAATACTTTATTGGTATCTCATGAACGTAAAAAACACAACATTAGCCCGCTGGGTTCAAGATATATCGACGATTAATTGAAAACGCTTTTCACCACTTTTCACCCCTTTTCACGTCCTTAGGTGGCGAATTTTGAAAATTCCTGAAATTACTTTTTAGGTATTTGAGTAAGCATCAATCCTAAACAAAAATCATGTCGCTATATAAAAAACTATGGGATCGATATATATCGAATGTGAGTCGAAAACTCATATTACCCATTTTTTAACCAGTTAAGGCCGAATTCAGAAAATATATTTTAAATGATATTTTGGATATTTACAAAAGCACCAATTTAAAGCAAAGAGCACTTCGATATCTCGATTGATTAGGTAGATATGGCAGGATAATCGAAAACACATTTCACGTATTTTCACCCCTTTAAATAAAGAATTTCGAAACATATTTGAGTCCTGTCATAGACATGTGTAAAAGCAACCAATTAAAGTTAAAATCACGACGATAGCCAAATGTGTTTCAAAGATATAGACGATTCATAAAAATTACATGTTGCCTCTTTTTACTGCCTGGAGGTCGAATTTCAAAAAAACCTAAAACTACTTTTTAGGTATTTACGTAAGCAATATTTTGAAGTGAATATCAACTCTCTATCCCGAAGGGTTCGATAGATATCGATAGTTGATTGGAAACACATTTAAGGTCTTTTCACCCCCTTAAATGTTGAATTTCGAAAAATCCTTTAATTGGCCAATATGCATTTTTACGAGTTTCCTATTAAAGTAAAAATCACGATGATTGGCCGTCGGGTTCGAACTCTCTCGACGTTTCTTCGGAAACCCATTTCACCCCTTTTCACCCCCTTAGAGGTCGAATTTCGAAAAATTCCTTCTTAGTGCTCGCCTACGACCTGAAGGGAACCCCCACCAAATTTCACGATTCTAGGTCCAGTGGTTTGGGCTGCAGTTTGATATGTCAGTCAGTCAGTCAGTCAATCAGTCACCTTTCATTTTTATATATAGAAATTTTTAAAAAATATGTATAATTTTTTTATAAGAAATGTGATTATTAAGAATAAAACTAAGTTGGTCCATTTTCAAGGCAGACGATCCGAAAAGCAGGAACGAGCAGCGAGAAACAACCTATACAGGAGTTTCACTCTACAGTAACCTATCGAGACGTGGTGTTGTACAACCTCTATGAGCCCAAGACACAGATATTTTATTTCTTTTTTTTAATAAATTTTATTTTCATGAATTATTTCGACGTTACGTGACGCAGTTGTTTGTTACTTAGGTCTAAATTCCGGGAGGTTCTGGGCTCGAATTCCGTTAAAAGCTGCGTGTGAACGTTCAATTCTGACACACATAAACTACAAGGCAGATCGAATTAGTGCAATTTACATGTAGTCTTTAAAAGGAGTAAAATTGCAGTTCACTTTCCACTTAGGTTCCTCTACAATATCAGCTAACATATCGTCGGTATACTGCCAAAAGTGATTAAGTCATAAATGCTATTTCGTTTAAAAACAGTA
>PNEQ01016111.1:0-29124 GCA_003012365.1 Medauroidea extradentata
CTTTCTGAACTAAGCCTTTCTCTTAGTAATCTTATTGCACTAAACAAAAATAGTTAACCTATGTCAGCCATCTCAAAAATAAAATAAATTTAACAGATAAAACTCAGAAAATAGAATACTCGTAAAATTAAATTACAATGAACACATCTGACGTGATAAAATAGTATAACGGGGCTTAAATTTGGTCATATGTTACACAACATATCCTTGAAAACACTGCAGTTTCTTGCAACATGAATGATTGGGTGACGTACGTCTAATACAACGCAGCTGTCTACAGACCAATAACAAGTATCAAATATTACAATAGCGGGATTCGTATTGGTTCAGTCAAATAGGGCAACAGTTCCAAGTACAAGCGAAAGCCAGTAATCTTCTGGTAACCTGAACGTACATTGAAACCTAGCAAATAGTCAACTTTTCCTGCGATAAACCATCATCTCTAACCGTTATCTATGGTTATAATTGATCAATTGAAATAAGACACACCAGTAACTAAATAACAACGTAGACAATAAATAACATGTTACATTGACGCCTAGAAAAACAGGAAGAGTATCAGTAAGAGTGACCCAATCTTGAAGCGAAAGTATTTAAGCTGGTACAGGAGTTAAAGAGTTTTTTTTTTTTTTTTTGTTTGATGGCACGGAAGCGGGGAGGAGATAAATCGAACATAAAACGTTCGTCAAACACCTCATCGCCTCTAGGCGCGAAGGACTAAACTAGGGAAGTGTGGAAAGTATGTGGTAAGGTCCAATGCAGGGTTCTATGAGTTTGTTGTACGATTACGGTTGATATTTTCTCAGCTAAAGCAACGAGAAAAAGTCATTTTAAGCATTTTTGAGGAGCTTGGAAATCATGTTTTTAATTAGCGGACGGCATTTTTAAAATCATAGTGACACATTTTGCTGTAATTCTTCTTTTCGTGGATAGACGCATTGGAAAAATGTTTAATAGTTATACAAGAAAAATAATTTTCGTACCACGCTACAGCACAGCTTTCGAGCCAGGTCCACTACTCTTAAACGCTATCGCCTTGCTCGATGAAGTCGCCAAATCTCCGGGTTTGTAAAGTGGTAAAACTTCAAAGAACCAGTTTATGGTAGGAAACAAGGAAGTTGGCTGTACAGCAGACACGCTGTTACGCATAGTTGCTCCATCCCCTCCTCCGAGTCGACATTTGCCGCAGCCACCACGCCGCGGCTCAGATCAGACGCCGACGCTACCTGCGTGGGCATGTTTCATGTTCGCAGGAAATCATTTTGCGTGGCCCAGATCTTGTTTTTTTTTAAGGACTAGCCTAGGCTAGGGGAGAGGGGTAGGCGGAACAGGTCCCCACGAACTGGGTCACACGTGGCTCGCGCCGTCCGTCGTCCAGCGCCGTGAGGTGGGGATGTTCGAGACGAGTCGTACAAGTCAGTCCTTTTTTTTTTCCTTCTTACGTCTAGCCTTTCCCGGCTAAAACAAGCATCACAAGAGGCGGCCGCACAATCGAAAGGCAGTTTCCAGCGAGCACGCAACGTCCGCTTTCTTTATTTGTCCTCCACCTTCCTCCACTTCCTCTCTCCACTCGACGCTTCCAGACGAAAGAAGTTGAGCAATTAAGACGCGCGTAAATGGAACGCGATTGCCCTCAGTGTGTGTCCCTCCCCTCTCCTCAAACTGGGAGAAGAGATGCCAAGTGCACTACAAGGCATTAAATCTGATTATTTAGTACTTTCGAAAGTTGGGCCGGCACTTGTTCGTAGCGGCTTCTATTATTTTAATTTTCTCTTTGCACTTTCTCCGTGCGGTCGAGACTGCGGTGATGAATGGACCAGGTGGTGTCCAGCCCTGGATTCTGCGCGCGCGAACTACCTTCACCGGACAAACATTCACGCGCCGAATTTAGAGCTACTTTTCTTTACGCGACGGGCAGGGTGAGAGGAGGAAACCATTTATAAATTCCGTGCCGTAGGCGCTTACGAAAAGTCACGAGGTCAGCCTGCGTAGAGTTCAATTTCGACTCTATGCTCATGAAAAATGATCTAGTTGAATTTTGCCAACAAATTAACCGTGTCTATTTCGCCGACGTGTCCACTCACGACCTGACTAACTATTGCTGACCAGGAGGTATCTCGCAAATGTGCGTTTTCTTTTGGGCGCAAGCTTGGATTCGAACGGATGTGAATTTTTCGAATCTTTTCGATTGGCGCTTGACTTATTTGAGCTCTCTTGGAGATCGCTTAGCCAATAAAATATAAACGACTAAATGCAGGAGCAATCGTGTGGTATCGTTTTGTCGGCGGGGATTCAACGAGCAGCTATTGCCTGCTTAGACTCATTCCAGTCTCTTTAAATAGCTACTACGTTTCCATGTCGTTTTGAAAACGAATTGAGCATTGAATTCCGACTGAGTACGATACCCGTTTACATGCAAACTTTGGATCTGACAGAAATCAATTTAAGTTCGCTAGGCAAATTTGCGCGTGGTAATGTCGGTACAACTGAAATTTGTGTTGGTAGACACGAAATAAATAAACACATACAACCATCAGTTTATATTTCTTTCTGTTACACGCGTAAAGTAAATTGCTCAAGTAAGTGAAATGGATACAAAAAATTATTGTTATTCATGATCGTATGATAAGTTTGTTCATTATTTTATTCGGTTGAAAAATGGGAGCAAGAAAAAAACACAAGTCATATGGATAGAAATGTTTTCTTCCAGTAATAAATTAAACATGCGAAGCATGGTTTAGTTGAACAGTACTCGTTCGCTAATGATGTATAATAAAACCGACACTTCTTCTGTTGACCGCACATTCCTCATAATGCTCAACATTACATTGTACAATAACAATCACGTATCTTTCAACAGAAAATCTGAAGGCCGAAACAACTGCCGAGTGTGTGTTTTTTTACTTCCGCGATTCCATGCCTTTTCACGCCCGACTCATCCGATACGATCCCAATTTTTGGTGTAACGACGTTGAGACTCGAATCTATTCGAATCCCGTTTCCGAGCGTTTTCAAAACGGTGTTTTAAAATCGATTTCAAAACGATATGGAAACGTAATAAGATTATTTTATTGGAACGCATTCTTTTTCCTTTATCGTGTGTAAGTAGGGATTCCTATTTTTAGTAAAAAAAAAAAAAAATTCCAGTGCCAGTTTGTTCCAGTGCGTTATGTGCACGCCTGTAGATCTGCTTCATGGTCGGTGATTGGCTGTTTTAACTGTTACTTGACTTTACGTTTTACGGCCAGTCACAGACATGGGATATCGCAGTTTGTTGGTACAGTCAAATGAGAAATGTCCTACCACTAAGACACTGCCAATAACAAAGAAGCAAAACTGCAGAGATGGAACTAAGATATTTAAACATGTTGGTTCAGAAATCGTTCAGCGAAAATCAAGGTCCACATGTGATCATACACGTACAGAACATTTGTTTGTTTTGTTATGACAGTTACTAAGCGCGGTTAGTATGCCCAATGACAAAAATATAAAACAGCATAATAAATAGCGTATTCCAATTGACTGCTCCGGGCACGCACACAGTATGCCCCGAAAACTGAAAATATGCAATAGTCACGTGATTGCCCGCAACAAGTGTGTATTGTTTCTTCTCCAACAACTGGCACACGCCACATTTACATTGCGAAAACATTTGTGACAACACATTATTTAAAACACTAATTTCTTCAACCCCCACCGTACTCCAAAGCGGCGAAAATTCAATAGTACGAATGAGTGAGAGATATTTGGTAGCGCTTAACATCGAGGTCTTCAGCGCTGGTGAGGGGTGGCATAAGGTGAGTATGGAGCGGCGCCGGAATGAAAGGGCGGGGGAAACGGTAAATCCCCGAGAAAACCCGCCGACCAACGGCATCGTCCGGTACGATTCCAGCCGGAATTCGAACCCGGGTCGCCTTGGTGGGAGGCGAGAGGTCTGATCCCTCGACCACCACCGCCCCCAATCCTACGAAATTTGAGAGGTTACTTTACTACCATTTTTCTTCTTGATCAGTCGGTATTTAGATGAGCGGACAACTCGACTCTACTAATCTTACTATAGTTAAAATAACGAACGTAGTTATTAAAATAAACATTGTATGTCTGCATCACATAAACTTTTTTTGCATTATTCAAGTTCAGAACAGTCAGATAATTGTGCATTTTCCACCATAGCAAACATTTTCTTTTGTTTACACAATAACAGGTCGCCGCCATATTTGCTCTCAATTTTAGAACCGTCTTTCGAGATGGTGCGGCAGAAACGCTCTCGGTGCGCACCCATCGAGTGCAACTCTCAATTGGAATACGAAAATCCGAATGCTCCCAACGGGAGTTCCGGTAACTGGAACACGCGGCACCAGTCGGGTGCAGTAATTGACATACGCCATAATTTTCCAAATATATTAACTTACAAGGGGAGACGAAGATGTTAGAAGGGCTTGGTTGGGTAATGTCGCCGAAAGAGTATCCAAACAAACTCTTTGATGTGGCTATGAACAATATGGCCGACTAATTAAAAACTTGAGAAAATAATTACGAAGGGGTGTGTAAATAGGGCTAAAATATAGAGTTTTCAACGTAAAACATCAATAAAAAAAGAGCATAATACACCCATTTACCTTAAAAATACCTGTCTGATGTGTACTTTTGAGGTTAAAGCAGTATGGTGGCTCGATAATGTGCTGACTACCCCCCCCCCCCCCACAAATCCCTCTTGGCACACTCACCTCGCCTTCATTCCGACCTTATGCTATCTCCGGGGGGGGGGGAGGCAAAGGGTCTCTTTATTCGCCATTGAGCTTATTTCAACGAATTCGAATGAAATAGGATTCTTCGTCTAAAACGCTGAGTTGCAGCTATATCTATCCTTGTTTGCTAGTTGCAAGTGCATATGTAGAGGTGGTAACATTTTATCTTGCAATAAATCGTCGTCGCTCGCCGAGCCATACGCGGTCAGCCGCTATTCTTGCAACACTACAAATATGACATGTCGCGTGTTTCCAAGGTCGAGTCCCGCATAGCACTGCGCCGGCCAGCCATTTGAGCGGCTCGGCTTTACTTCCGCCTGCCCGTTGAAGCGCGCTGCTAAGTGTCAACAATGTATGTTTTTACACAATATGATTCCTTTTGTAAACGATACTTGTGAGTACAGTTTCCTCTTACGAAACAATTTTAGCTCGCGTAGTTTTCTCATAACACTGCCATGTAAATAGTGTAAACCAGTGGACTTACTTCAACGAAATAATTCACAGTGAAATAACTTGCCTAGGGCTACGTAACCTAACATTAAAAAAAAGGGAATAATTTTCGTATTTTGAAAAATTGCTGAATTTGTACCTGGAAATTTCGTACTTTTTCTTGAGATTCGAAATATTACGCTGTGCGTTTATAAACGTCTGGTGACGTACCCAATGCCTAGAGGTGATGGTTTATCGCGGGAAAACTTGACTATTGCTGAGTTTCAACGTACGTTCAGGTTGCCAGAAGATTACTGGCTTTAGCTTGTACTTGGAGATGTTGCCCTATTTGACTGAGCCAATAAGGATCCCGCTATTGTAATATTTGCTGCCTGTTATTGGTCTGCAGACAGCTACTTTGTATCAGACGTACATCACCAAGTCATATATGTTGCAAGAAACTGCAGTGTTTTCAAAGTTAGCCTATGTTGGCACAAAACATACCCTTGAAAATATTGTAGTTTTTCGCATCATGTATGATTGGGCGATGTACGTCTGACACTACATAGCTGTCTGCAGGCCAATAACAGGAATCAAATATTACAAGAGCGGGATCCTTATTAGCTCAGTCAAACAGGGCAACAGCTCTACGTACAAGGTAAAGCCAGTATCTTCTGGTAAGCTGAACGTGCGTTGAAATCCAGCAAATAGTCAAGTTTTCCGCGATAAACCATCATCTCTACCTATGGCATGTTACTTCGTCGAAAAAGTATTTAATTTGAGTAAGTCAATTGGTTTTCACGATTTGCATAACAGCGTAACATGCAAATTTTAATTTTGTAACATCATTATGAGAAATCTATGCGAGCTTAAATTGTTTCGTAGAAGGAAACTATACTCACAAGCACTATCTACTAATCTAAAATAATTTCACGAAAATATTACATTGTATCTAAAATGTTTTGAAGGGCGCTTGTAATTTTACACTGGTTTGCTTTCAAGCAGAGCTCTGACCGCATATTCACTTTCTGCGCAACTGTTCTCTATGTTGGACACGGTGGATGTACGGGTTAAGTCACTTTTCAGGGTAGCATTAACCCCATTATACTCACTTCACTAACAATTTGAAAACACGTGTTCGGCGATCTCCCGTTTCCCCCGCCCATCTCATTCAGGCGTCTCTCCATATTCACGTCATGTCACCCCTCACTAGCGCTAAATACGTAGATGTTAAGTGCTTATCAAACTCTCTCTGTTAATTCATTGGCCACGAGACAGTGTGAGTTCCGAGTTAGATGTGTGACCATTCAAAAGGTAGGTCTCTCTTCCGTGAAACATGTAAACTACTCAACGGAATATCTCGAATACGCATACAGCAGTTTGTAGTCTACTCTGTTGCGAGAAAGTAACCAGCATTTCGCACGTACCTAAAGACAAAGATGTTAGAAGAGTCCTGATGGAGCATGTCGCCGGGAATTGTAACCAAACAAACGCTTGACATGGCTAGTAACTTATCAATATGGCCGACTAATTAAAAAATTGAGGAAATATTAGTTAGGAGGTGTGTAAACAGGGCTAAAATATAGAATTTTCAACCTAAAACATCAATTAAAGAACATAATACATTAATTTACCATAAAAAATACCTGTCTGATGTGTACTTTTGAGGTTAAAGCAGTATGGCGGCTGGCAAATTTGGTGGCTACCTCTCCCCCCTCTTGACATCACTCCCCTTGCCCACATTCAGACCACGGCCTTAGAAGAACAGGTCTGGACACTCGCCTAGATATTTGACCCCCTTGTTGTTTGGCTGTAGTTCACTAAGTTACCGAGAATATTGTGTTTTATTGGCGCTGATGTTAGGGCGGTCGGACTAAACTCCGTCCACTTCCTTTCCGCTAAGATAAACAATTTGTAAAAACGTATTTTTCGTCAATTTATGAAATGCTTTCTTCGCTCACAAATGTAAGAAAAGGCTCCAGCAATCTTTATTTATTTTATAAATTTAAGAATGGAAAAAAGTGGACGGAGTTAGAGTCCGACCGCCCGGAAAACAGCGCCAAGAAGTACGACATTCTCGGTAACTTGACGAACTACAGCCAAACAACAAGGGGGTCAAGCAAAATACATTGTTAGATAGGCGAGTGTCCAGACCTGTTCTTCTACGACCGTGATTCAGACCTTATGCTACCCCCGTGCCTAAAGATCGCTTCACTCCGAGAATTGGTTTGCGTACCCCGGAATGAGAGCGTGCAAGCAACCCAGCCGGCAAGTGTATGTGCGCCTTCATTAGGCGGTATTTAGAAGTAAGGTGCAGCTTGATTGGCCTTCAGACACGGAGCACAAAGGGTGATTGAGCGAGTAAATAAGGAAGAGAACTCCGAACACTCGCGGGCATCAGGA
Source organism: Medauroidea extradentata (assembly GCA_003012365.1). NCBI lineage: Eukaryota > Metazoa > Arthropoda > Insecta > Phasmatodea > Phasmatidae > Medauroidea > Medauroidea extradentata. The sequence continues at coordinate 7,581 of PNEQ01016111.1, forward strand.
GCGGGTCGTCAACGTCTTGCGTGGTCGGTCAGCCAGCACGCGGTGAAAGTCCCGTGTCGCAACACTTCGCAGCGGCCATATCTCCTCATCTCCACAAAATTAATCATCGACCACGTCGTAATAAACATAATTTATGGTCGGCTGAAGCCATACCGGTGGTCAAACACCCGCCAGGACATCCGAGAAGCGGTGCTTAACTCACCCCGGCACGTGTTAGGTTGTAATTGCAGTTGTTGCAACGAGTAGAATTTATGTTTACGGCTGTACTGGCTTGGGGATGACACCAGCAAGCGTCTCGGAACAAATGAACGACCCTCGTCCTGGTTCATTTTATTGGCAGCGGTTGTTTACGAGCCGGAACAATCATTTTAACAAAAAAAAAAAAATCAAAGACTTATTTCATTAGTAGGCCCTGAAAAATTTGCGTTTTCTTTCCGATACAAGCTAGAATTCCAGTAACTGCACGTTCGTGTCACTTTTGCAATCGGCCCTTGACCTATTTGACACATTCTGGAAGTCGCTGAGCCAATAACAAAAATGTAACTAATCACATGCCCATTTGACCGTGGAAGCGACCAGCTAATGAGCAGCTGCTGTCTGCTTGAGAAAACATACATTCTTGGAGGCTAGCCTACTGGTCTGTGAACGCGCGAATTTTTCCAGGCACTATTCATTAGTCGTTAGGTTCTCCGTTGAGAACAGTTGAAACTTCCAGTACACTTTCTTTGGTGTTTCTAATTAGCTTAAAATAAGACACATTTCAGAGAAGAACCATTAGGGCCAAATTACGATGAAAACATTACCTGAATTGGGAATATTAATTTTGAACTCCCTAACATGACTTCTCGCACAGCATATCAATAGAGGCCGGTAGTTTACTCGAAAACATATTTGCGTCATTTAGCTTCAATTCTTTACGTGCATATCTGCACCGCTTCTTTGTGGTCAATGATTCTATATTAATAACTCTCAACGTCTTGGGTTTATGTCCACTAATCACAGGCGGGAGTTTACAATTAGAATTTATTGATTTGTAGACAAACGCCATTGCTAATGTTTTGTTGATCGAACTTGTATTGAAAGACAAAGTGACAAAATACAAAAAACACACAAAAAAGCACAGAAAACGTAAGAAGAAACAATCCCAGAGGAATTTCGTTATTTTTTGTCGTTGATTTGAACTTGTATTTTGTTGTCTCTTGTTTTTTATTTGTTGTACACTGTCCACAATTTATGTATATTTCCATCTTGTCTCATATTGGGAATGTTGTTTTTCTTTGTGTCTGTACTTTGTGTTTGGGTGTTGTCAAATTCTTGGCTGAATTATATCTTTAGAATTCTTGCTGAGAATTATATAAATAATACATTTATAACAAACTGACGAAATTCCTGTAGGATTGTTTCTTCTTACGTTTTCTGTGTGTTTTTTTTTTTTTTTTGTCAGTTTGTCTTTCAATGCAAGTTCGGTCAACAAAACATGAGCAATGTCGTATGTCTACAAACCACATAAGTGTGGTATCGATGTATTTTTTTTCTTATTTGTACAGTCAGATACTTAACGCCTCTGCATAAAGACACTCTGTCAGTAACTTGGAAGCACAGCTGTATGTGTCTACGTAAGACATTGGAACGAAGTGCTGTCAAAATCTTTTCATGAAAAGCAGGGGTCTATATACATTACGCATCCAACTGCTCAAATTGATACGAAACTAATCGAGCGTTCTATAGTAAAAGTAGGCCCTACTTTGGTACAGACATTCCTCCAATAAAATTATTGGGTACCAAAGTCCCGTAGTTCGAAGGTACAACGGAGTGAGTGAGAGATTTCGGCAAGGTTTTTTGTACAGGTGAGGGGTGACATGATGTGAGTGTGTAGCAGCGCCAGAAAATTCCCGAAAAAAAAAAAAAAAAAAAAAAAAAAAACGCCGACTAACGGCAACGTTTGACACGGTTCCCACATGCGATAATTCGTTGGCCGACCTTGCTGGGAATCGAACCCGGATCGTCTTGGTGGGAGAAGAATGGTCTGACCATGGTCCACAGCGGGGCCCAAAATACAACGGAAGCGCGTGCCATTCAGCGACTTACACGTAGGAACGATGTCTCATTAGGCATATATTTTATTGTTGTAGCCTAGTTATAAATAAATATATTATGTAAATTCTTGAAACAAGAAAAATTAAGAAAAATTCTGCATCACATGAGACACGGCCTTTTAAAAATCACACCAGGTTTTGAAAATATCTCCAATGGATGGCCAACGTAAATAACGGCTAAAATTATGCGGTAACTAATCGTCGAAACCTACATGCAAAACTGAAGTAACATACATAAATCTTTTCTCGTGTATCAAAATCTTGAACTGACAGTACATTCTCAAATTGCTGCGAATGCTTAACTATAACTAGGTTAAGAAAAAATACGCGAGTATAGTTAATGACCCACATGATTGTCTTATGTATATTTAAACACCGTCTATGCTTTCAATGTCTGCTTTTCCAGCGAGGAACAGCCGGGACCTGAGTATTCGCAGAACAATGGATTCAAACATGTAGGTCATTGAACTTGCGAATTTTTACTTCCCCTGCCTGTAACCAATTTAGAGAGAGTGGGTGTCTATTTTTCTGCTTGGAAAGTTGGTAGTAGTTAGTAATTCCCGCTTCTCCTTATAAATCGTAGACGTTAAAGGCTGGGGGCAGCTTTCCCGACCCCGTCTCCAATCACCTTCTCACCGCGAATGTCATGAAACATAACTCTATTGCGCACTTCATAATGAGCTTACCCTTGTTTGGAAACTGTTTCTCATTGTCTCTTATTTTACAGTGGCGTATACGTAAGAGGAAAACAGACAAGGGTCATTTTTGAAGAAGACTGACTTGTCATCTCATTCTACGTCACGAATTATTATAAGCATCACCAAAATGCATAAGATATTTCGTCCCTATTGCTACCTCGAATATATATACTTCCAAATAACAAATGCGACAATAGACAAGAAGTGCGAATCTCTGTGGTCGATTTTATTCCAGAAGTTGTTCCAAAAATTAAGAACCAGTAGTCGTTGCTCGCCTAGTACTTCAAAAGAGTGCATCCGTACAATTTAATAAAGCTCATGCATGAAAGCAAATAATAATCGTTACGATTTATTACTGTTTGACATTTTTTGTTTTGTATTTTGACATTGTTGATGAGCATATATAAAATTAATAACTGTAAGAGAATGAGCTTGGTCCATGCTTGGGAATTGTAAACTTTTCTTTTCATGTTAACAATATAATATCGTTTACATCTATAACTATACAGTTGCATATGCTTTGCGTAGAGTCTATTGCATGCATATTTATAGCTGTTTGCAGTTACAATGCTATTGATTGGTAATCATGAGTGCCTCGACTCCTAAGTGTACTTTAAGGGGGCGGTTCACAAACAACTTCGATTGTTTTAATAATTTTTATATTTGTACGAGATATGGTTTGTTTTGTAGGCATACATTGTGACTATTTTTTTACTGTAACGAAACAATTTTACCTTTCATCATTTTTGTATTATAACATATTAAAGTCAAAATTTGCATAAAAATATTTTTAGTAATAAAGGGAAACCAATTTACTTACCGAAATAAAAAAAATTCACACTGAAGAAACGTGTCCTAAGCTACGAAAAATCATGTTTACAAACCACATTGACTAATTTTTGTATTAAAAATTAATTAATTTGAAATAAAAAAATTGTTGAAACTGTTTTATGCAAATTTGTACTTAAACATGCCATTGTACAAAAACTACGGAAGCTGAAAAATGTTATTACAGTAAAAAAAACCAGTTGCAACATGTGTATATAATAAAACAAACTACTCCACGTTTAAATTAAAAAAAGGTTTAAACGTACAAAAAAAATTGGCGAACTTCCCTCTTAAAAAGAAAACAACCAGTATTTTGTTTTTAATTCTTACAAAGTCATAATTTTAATTATATTCCCGCAACAAGTTCGCATCGCACGGACGGCAAACAAACTGTAACTAGCAGGTTGTTGTGACTTGGTACGGCTAACCAAGTAGTGCCGTCTGCTGGAGTTATATACCTTCCGAATGATTTACCATAATCATTACTGAGCTTCTTGAAAGTACCTTTGAAAGCCCTACTTGGTCATGATGCCTTATTCAGCTTACATTACCTGACCGTCTTAGCTGCAACGAAATTACATTCTCAGCAGTGTAACGATATTTACTCCAGATTGGTGAGATGTAGGAGGTGGAGGAAAGTGGTAGGGAAGGGGAGGGGACAAAGAGACAGTTAGTCTGGGAAATGACACGTGGTTTCAGTAAGCAGTCTACACGTTATACTTCATAATTTCATAATTATATTATCATAAATGTGTAAGCTTTCGCCCGGTAAGTCTCCAGAAAAAAAAAACATAGGAGTTAAGAAGCAAGAATAAAATACTCTACCTTACTAACAAACCTTCTTTGTAAGTTAATAAGTTAAAAATCATGGTTGTGTTGCGACAAATGTCAAGAAGGGTTAATATTTAAACAACCGTCGTTAATTTTGATTGTGTACGTTAACCAGAAGAGAAGAAAACACAATAGCATTAAATAACTTACCCGTGTGAATCCTTTGATGCGCCTTAAGGTGGGAACTCTTGGTGTAAACTTTGGTGCAACCTGTGGAACAAAAAATAATTAAATAAGGCGTATCATTATTTTAGTAACAATGACATACGATAGAAAAAGTAAATTATCTTATGAAACCAAGTTACAGAAACTGAAAATCTGTACGTCAAAAAACTTTATGGCGTGTTTGACAAGAAAGTATTTTGGAAAATTCAGTAACAATTACAACTCATAGCTATATTTTCGTCAGTTTTGTTTAGTACAAAAATGTATCCCTTTATAATCTCAAGAGTGTCTTGAAGTAGCTCATATCATTTGAATTATCTTGATTCTGCAAATTAACTATTATTATTATTTTTTTTTATTTTTGGCTACACCGCAACAGCCATTCTGTGACTGACGAGTGAGTATTCAAAAAACATGGGGCCTAATTTTTTTCTATTTGGGGAAAATGACGGTTCATCTTATGTGTATAGGTTGAACAGTGTTTGCCACAAATATGAAGTAATTAATTTTTACGAGAAGAACGTCCTCTAAATGTCGTATTGAAATATCGAGAAGTAACAGCGGTCGTTCATCTGCAACAACTGGATTCATGATCCATGATTCCTTCTACTGCTCTTACGATAATTTACTTTTAATCCTAAACTAGAGCAAATATCGAGAAAAAAAAACCCGTTCCCCAGCTATGTTTAAAACAATTTATACTATAATCTATAAAAGAGACAAACTATTCAAAATCTCAGAATTTTTTTAAATTAAAAATTAATTTGTAATGTATTTTAAAATATGTCAAGCAGTAACCCATGACATGAAGTTTCAATTTGAATTTTTTAAATTTATTTATGTTTATTGGTTTTTGCAGCTTATGAGAACTGAAAAACGTGCACATTTTGACTTTGAAGTGCCGTTTTAGGGAAACTGGCTGAGCTATTTTTTGTAAGATGAAACTATACTTCCAAATAACGTCTGCAAAACTTACACTATTTCGTACAAATATAAAATTACGATTTTTCACGACTTGAACACCCTTAAGGGAATGGGGGTTGAGCAACAAAGCATTGAACTTTCACAATTTTCGACATAACTTTTTTCCCTCGCTTATTATCAAAAATCAAGATTCGACAATCCGGAAATGATACTTTTGTACAACTTATTACATTATTACATAGTCACAGACTGTCTTATTTTTGGAGCAGTGATGGCAGATAGGAAAAAGAGACATTATTCCTATCTGCCATCACCGCTACAAAAATAAGAAAGTCTGTAACTATGTAATAAAGTAAAAAGCTATACAAAAGTGTAATCTACGGATTGTCGAGCCTTGGTTTTCTGTAACAAGCGAGAGGAAAAGGTTACGTTGAAAATTGTGAAAATTCACTGCTTTGGCGCTCCATATTTCTTTAAGCTGCGACCCTACAATTATATTTCGGTAAAGTTTGTAAAGTCAAACGCATGTTTCTAGTGTTACGAATGCGAGCGACATTTTTGTACTGTGGTCTAAGAAAACAGTTTTTAGCCGTTTTGAAGGGCCCCTAAAAATAATGTTTGTAATAAGCGTGCTGTATTTTTAAAATGTTGGAGCCGTTGTTTCAAGTGTATGTTCTTTATGTACATCAACTTTTCGCGAATAAGTTTAGCAGTATCGCGGAGAAAATAAATAAACGTGGCACGGTACAACACTGTGCATGTACGCACGTACCCTCTTATGAATAATTTATCAGAATGAAAAATGTTTTAAAATTAAAGTTCGTTGTGTTTCCTATGATCATTTTTATGTAAGACCAAAATGCAGCGCACTAACAGTAGTATAAATATCGTGATTTACGATTGTAGTCACCGTTCATGTATTTTAACGGGACGTCGTGAGGTAGATACCCTTGGAAATCTCGGGCTTGGTAATAAATTCCAGACGTGTCAGTGCGTTAGCAAGCATTCGCGCTCACATCCTGGCTTTCACCAGGTGACGTGAGTTAACTGTTATCGTCGTCTGCTTCGACATCTTACCTTGGGAGGCCATGGCACAACTTTAGGCATGATCAGGAAGTCCGGTTTCCAATTTATGATATAATATTTAAATTAAGTTATTAGTTTTTTAATACCTCAGCATAACATTGCTGCCAAGTATTTTTGCATTAAGCATGCACACTGTAAACTAAATATTATATGTTTCCCGTTTCCTAATTTGGTAATTAATGGTATTTACTGTTGTTAGAATTTAGCAAATTCCGTTAGATACTAAAATTTAATTGCTAAACCAGTAAATTAAGTTTTCATTTATAGTACTGAATAAAGGAGCTTTACAATTTAGTGAAAATTGGGACGTGCGTTGTGGCCTTGTGTCCTTGAATTCCTTTGATTTAGATATGTCTTTGAAAATTCTTGAAACTTGCTTAATTTTAAATGTATGCCCTGCACTTTAATTTTTCAATTTTATTGGCAGTGGACAGTTTCTTTAACCGCTGTAAGTTTGAAGGGATCATTTCATTGGCAAAAACCAGCTACGCAGAGCGATATTTTTATTGCCAGTGTATAACGAAATGTACGGTATTTTCTTTACGCGTGTGTATGTGTATAGTCAAATTTATTCATGTTATGGTAAATGTATTGTACCAACAATGCACAAATTAGTTTATGGAAAATCCGCGTGTCATAAAGAAAAATATGCCGTATTTCCAAGAAGCATTTCTGAATAACATTTTCTAGTACGTCATAATAGCATACGGTGGTGTATTGTTCAGACCTCTATATTTCATTTAGATCCGGTTTCTCCGTGATTCTTCGTTCACGTTAAGTCGGGAATTTAATGTCTGTGTAATTATACTCTGAACTTTTGAACTTAAGCATAATATTTAATGTTAAACTTTGACCGAACTACGTAATTAGTTGTCACGAAACCTCTTAACCCTGTACGTGTGTCATTATGAGATAAAGATAAACATGATCATGTAAGATTCGAGATATTTATCTAGCTAGAATCGTATTTAATTTATTGCTTCACGTTTAATCGGTACAATATTTAAAGTCGAAGTCCGTAAGTCATCTTTAAAAAATATTTGTTTGACTGGTTTTGAATTTTAATTGCATAACAGTAGGTATTTATGTTACAAACAATGCAATGACGAGGAAAATTGGAATGTACAGAAGAAAAACGTAAGGAACTAAGTAACATATAAGTCACATGTCCCACGTGTGATGAAATCACGTAACGTCCCCAACGGACAGGATTAAACACTAAATATCACGGTCTCAAGCGACCTAGAAGACTTAATGAGGTGAGCGTGACAACGGAGAGAAAATGAAGTATTTCGAGAGAACTTGTGGGCAACGTCAACGACCACCATTTTTTCCACATGCGAATTTCGGGAGTTTCCTCCGGCAAACGAGCCCAGAACACTGTGGTGTGAAGCAAACAAACTATTATGTCCAATTAATCTTCCGAAACATTAGGCGGAGCTTTCTTTACGTGAGAAACATGTGCCTTACGTAAGATCTTGCAACAATTGAGTATTAGGGCCCAATATTCGATGAACCCTTAAGGGGTATTGATCCCTACCACCTTGGATTTTTCTGTTTCTTCTTGATAACTTCTGTTCCAGTAGATGTATCAAAATTTTTGTCACGAAAAGGCATAGATACAAACTTAATCGATTTTCTGTAATTGCTGGAACCAAAATATATTCATTATTTTGCAACGGGAAAAAGCTGAAAAGGAAAAATTACTTTATTTACGGGAGCGACTACAGAGGCCACAACATTAACAGAAACAATGCCATATGGATTTCTAAAAGTGAATGAAACAATTAACTATCCCTTGTCAGCATGAAAAAAGTAAAATAATGTGTCTATTCCCTGATTTACAAGAAAAACCGTAAAACCGATCTGACAGGGATCAATACCCATTAAGGAACCAACAAAAGGAGGTATCAGCTTACTTGTAACTGCATCCGAACGAGAAGCCGGTGGTTTTGCTATAAATATTTCTGCACCTCTTTGTTTCAGCGCCTTACGTGCACATCTGCAGTAATACGCGATGGCTGACATTATGTGAGTAAACATGGTAATCTGCAGCTTTGCTTCATGATTATTGGCAGTGAGTATAATTGCACAGGCGTGGCTCATTTGACTGTGCCAATCATAACAAGGTTACTGCGTCACCACACGTCTGTTATTAGCGGGTAGAACCCCCAAGACGCTGAGAACTAAATAGCCAATCAACGGGTTCACTGACCTCTAGGCTAGCCTCCAAGAATATATGTGCACTCACGCAAACAGCAGCTGTTCATTGGCTACTCGCTAACACGGTTATATGGGTCAGCATTGAGTTAACTCGATATTATTGGCTCAGCGACTTACAAGATGTATCAAATAAACCAAGGACCAACTGTGGAAGTGACGCAAACTTACAATTGCTGGGACTCTAGATTGTGCCTAATAGAAAACTCTTATTTTTCAGGTCTCTGCAGATAGGAAGAGCTGATGATTTTTGGTGAAAAGATTTCTGCCCCAATTTGTTTGATTGCCTTACATGCATATCTGCAACTCAGCCTTTTGGTCGGTGATTTGATTTTTTAAGTCTCGTGCGTCCTGTGCGTCTACCCACAAATCGCGGAAGTGTAGTGACGTAATACCTTTACTCTGATTGGCAGAGTCAAATGAGAGACGACTCTGCTGAAAGACTCGCTGCCAATGGCCGTGAAGTAGAGCTGCAGATGTCCACAACAAAGCAGGGCAGAAATCTTCTCACAAAAAATCGTCGGTCCTACATATAAGACATTGGAACATATTGCTGCAGAATTTTTTTCACCAAAAATCGTGGTCTCTAGTAGTAGAGCTTGGCTTGGAACACAATCATTCTTCACCATTGCTTTGTACAAATACACAAGTAAGGGGTAAGGGAGTTAGCCTAAGCAATGTTATGAAATCATTCTAGCTATCACCTTGAGAATTTCGGCCCAGAAATCGAACCTCTCTCCTTTCGAATGCAAAGTGGACGTTTTGCCTTTGGTCCAGCTCTCTCGGCACGATGTGTAGGGCTAGCATTGTTTACATAGTAAATCAGATTTTACGTACAGTTTATAACAATTTATAAAAAAAAATCTTGTGCTTTTTAAATACCAAGTGTACTGTAAAATTGATAAAAACATTGATCGGAAACGATTTATTTACACCTACAGCAATATTTCATTACATTTGTGAACAATTTCTGTGAAGTTGCAATAATTTTCGCGTAGTTGAATTTTAGACAATCAGCGTCTCAAAACAGATAAATTGCGAAAAAAAAAAAACAAAAAAAAAAAAACGAAATTTATGTGACATGCTGTAAAATGTGACAGAACATAGCAATTTACTTATGTTTTATGCCTCACACTTCGTTAATAAACGCCGGTCCGGTTTTTCATGGGCATATAAAAATAATATTTGATTACATTTTTCATGTTGTACCTGGCTGAAAATTGTTTTGGCAACTACTTCATAAACAGTTGCTTGTAAAAGCATACAACTTTTTTTTAAATTTAAACGCATCATCGCGTATGCATAAGTAAATAATAACAACAATAAAGTGACAATTGTGATTCCTGCAGTGACCATGTTTGTTTTACTGCAGCGAATTCAAAATAATACTGCTGACTATGTACATGGGGAAACCTGTTTCGAAATGTTCTTCGCGAAAAAAAAAAATGCGTTTAAAGACCATTAAGATGTTGCCGCTTTAGGAGCGCTGGATTTGTTGAATGTTCGCTGTTTTATTGGTCGTGCATGGCATCGCCTGGGAAAGGCCAGAGAACATATATATCTGGTCCTGCTTTAATGGTGCGTCGGTCCGTCACATCACAGGCTATTAAACATTCCCCGTCTGACCCTGCAAGCTTTCTTCGTTCATCCTCCTGTGGTGCCACGAGCCGACAACGTAGACAAGATCTGCCCCGGACGAAATGGAACCCCTCACCAGAAACATGGTAATCATCTCGCTAGGGCGTAAATAAACTGTGGATGTAACAATTATTGATGCTAATGCTAAGCGAGAAGCGACAGAAACAAACACTCCGCATTAAGAGGAATACTCTCGAAAGGAGTTTTTTTTTTTTTTTTTAATTCACTGGAGGCAATAATGAACGTTATCAATAACGCTAGACTAGTACGCGCGTTAATAATAGCCCAGTCTTTATGCACAGAATGTTAGTAGTATTTTCATTCCATTGGGATTTCAAGCGATAATTTTATAATTTGAATTGTTTGATGTGTAGCATATGGCATACGAACGAATTGCTGTTTCTGTTTAATGATTCAGGTTGATATTTTTCCAGATACACCAGTCTTAAAAATACGCTTTTAGAAATGTTGTGGAGCCCCATAAACATGTTTCTGTGCTTTAGTTGTGAAGACTTAAAAAACATAGGTTGGTGTATGTTCTTTTTAGTTTATTTGTGATGTATTTTAGATATCCAGTGCCATCCCGAAATGAGGAAATAATCACACGATTACACGTTTCCGTAAAGAGGTGATTTATTATTATCTTATGTTAGCCAACGGTGCTTATTATGCTGTTGCTTCTGAACATCCCGTACGCTGTCGGTCGAAGACATGGATGATGTGAAAGGTGTCCATTTTCTTGTTCTTGTGCCACTAAGTTTACGAAAATCTGTAAAACGTGTTGTAAGGTGGTTGCTGAAATCTGCAACCTGCCCTTACCCGACGAGATCCAAGAAGATCGAAAAACAAGTACGTCATTCTTATCCATGGTTAGGATAAGAAGGGATTTTCCAGTTGCTATATTCCCACCGTAGCGAGTGGTGTATTGAGCGGAGCCCACGCGTCCTTAAGGGTGTTCAAATGCGATAAAATTATAATTTTATATTTTTCTGAAATATTGTTAGTTTTGTAGCCAATAATTTTGAGTGCATGTTACTCTTGCGAAACAATTTTGTCTCTCATAGTTTTCTCATAACGGGGATTCAAAGTCAAAATTTGCTTGTTACGCTGCCATGCAAATAGTGAAAACAAACTGACCTACTTAAACAAAATAATTCACTGTGAACTTACGTTCCATGATCTATGCAATAAAACATTGAAATACCCGCCACGGAATATTTTGAATTTAAAACAAAAATCGCAAAAGTACAGGAAAAATGTTGCAAATTCAGCAAATTTTAAAAAATACGAAACCCGTTCGCGGGATTTTTTCAAAAGTTTTATTACGTAACCCATAGCATGTTATTTCACTGTGAATTATTTCCCTTACGTAAGTCAGTTGGTTTTCACTATTTGCATGGCAGCAGAATATGCAAATTTTGACTTTGACGCATCGTTATGAGAAAACCATGCAAGCTAAAATTGTTTCGTAAGAGTAAACTGCACTCACAAGTATCGTCTACAAAAGTAACACTATTTCATATAAATATAAATTAATGACTTATCGCACTTGAACATCCTTAAGTGCGCTGCCTACTGTCTACCTTCAAGCAACAGCAGCAGCAAGCATAGTGTTTTACAGGTTAAACTATTTTCCACCTGGCTCAGTAACAGTTGAAGTTACATATATGCCACCACTACTTTTTTGTTCGTCTCGGTGCTACGTATATTCCTATGGATCGCGTAGGCAGTTTTTTCAGTACCCTGAAAATTGTGGCAAAAAAAGGCATTTTTACACACCAAAAATACGCGAAAATGGCTACTCATAATATTTTATTCTGCAATTTTATTTACGTAGCAATATTCTCTTTTTCTCGGCGCAGAAAATTGTTTTCGTCCGGAAGCAATATCACAAAAGGTGACCGAGTGCCATTGAAAATAATTTAACACGCAAACACTATTCTTTCTCCGCCAGGGCTTCGAGGTAAGCAGCACCCTTAAGAATTCACTCTTGAACATAACAGACACCAGCTGTTGGTCTCCAACCAATTCTCACCTCTAACGGGGGTGGTTTCCAAGGTTTATTCTGAGATCAGTCACACATCGTAGTGTGCTCAATTGCGCAGCTGATGAGACTATGAGACGGAGAACTGTCTCTGAAGGTAACCACCTTACGACATGGTTTACATATTTTCGTAAACTTAGAGGTTGACGTGAAAGATGCAAGAAAATTGACACATTTGGATACATACCGCCAAGAAAAAAAAAACAGTTTAACACACGGATGACGTGTTACCGGCCATACTTGAGGTTTACATGTTTATAATTTTATGCACGACAACGAACAAGTGGCCTTGGTAGGCCTCTGCGGCTATAAAAGTGTGGCTAGCCCAGAAACCGGAATGGTCACTCATACCACACATCAAATACCTCGATAGTTGACTACATGAATTCTTTGGGTTTGGATATTAAATCTTGTTTCCTATTTGGTCCACGAAAATTTTAACATAAACGAATATCTCTTTAAGAGAGGAAATCGGTGCTACGAAAACTATATCAGCAATTTATCCACATATCGTACAATAAATTACTAGGTAACTGAAAGAAACGTTCCTGCAATGGAGGAAAACTGCAGTGCCAAAACAATTCGGCCACCTCTAAAAATATCATGCAAGTTAACTGAATGTCGTACTTTTTGGCGCTGTAATCCGGGCGGTCGGGCTCAAAACTCCGCCAATTGTTTTCCATTGTTAAATTTATAAAGTAAATAAAGATTGCTGGAGCCTTTTTTGTTAAATTGTGAGCGAAGGAAGTGTTTCATAAATTGATAAAAAATAAGTTTTATAATTTATTTATCTTAGTGGAACGGAAGTGGGCGGAGTTTTAGTCCGACCGCCCTAACATCAGCGCCAATAAAACACAATATTCTCGGTAAACTTGGTGAACTACAGCCAAACAACAAGGGGGTCAAGTTTCCAGGCGAGTGTCCAAACCTATTCTTCTACGACCGTGCTATAGACATTAGAAAAGCAATGAACTTCTTCTTCAGATGTTCGTTTGGTCCAGATAAATAGCTAACTGATGTTGTACTGCACGAAGGCAGCGACCTACCCCACGCGTGGACGGCTGAAGAAACACAGCGTGACGTGTTTCCCTGGAGGGCTTGGACCACATCTATGTTGACGGCGTGCACCGCCTCTTACTGAAGAGACGGGCGGTGGGTAATTGTCCTACCCGCGGGCCACTCGGCCGATAAGGTCGGCCGCGGAGCGTAGGTCGCGCGCTCTCCTCGCCTCTATTGCACGTCTGCACCTCCCCTGAGTACTATTGCGCTATCCTGGTCACGAACTAGGTATAAAGCGTCCTGTGGACGTATGTGAAGGGTCACCGAAAAGGGCACACACTGGTTAGCTATGACGTTGACCAAGGCTCTCAGTCTTGGTATTTTTGCGCCAGAAAAGTGCTACTAACATGTTATTTTCTTTTCACAAACGACCACACGATAAAATGGCAGTGAAGTGCCTGGCACTGACATAGGCGAAGCTAGAGATTAGCTAATGGGTGGTCCTAGTCTTCGCTGATCTCCCCAATATGGGGGAGGGGGTCCGGGGAACCTTTCCCGGGAAATTTTTAATTTCTGTTTAAAAATAGCACTATTTAAGCAGTTTTTGGTATCTGGACATTGGATATAACACTGGTAGAAATATTAATATTTTTCGAAGATAATTTTTGAGTGATGAATTTAATAAATACAAAACCTAAAAACTATGACATATATAAGTAGCCAATTAGCTGGATGCTGTAGTGCGCATGAACTGAAGAAAACGGTGTATTGTTTTATGCTTTGGATATTTCCGTTTCTTCCTTTCTCTGTGTGTGCTTCTGTGTATACGTTTTTACGAGGGTTACCTGTAGATACTCTAGTGTTCCCATTGTTCACGTGCTTGTGAAAATAAGGTTTAAGAAATTCTCCACCACTTCTAAAAGAGTTGGTAATAAGATTTGTGTTGACACCTGTCAGACCTAATGGGTGGTCCTGTGCATACCCAGACCACCCCGTAGCTTCGGCTATGGGTAGGGAAATCACGCACTACTACTCAACGAGTTTAATTAGCCACTTGCCGATAACACTAACCTCACTTATACATACAACACGACACTACATCACGCCAGTCCCAGTGGCTTGTGGCAGCTTCACTTCCTGCCGATACAACTACACGTAATTTATTAATTATGGCAACAACTCCCTTCCAGCCTTAAATACGAGTCCGGTACCCAGCTAATACAGATACACGCGCCCCGCCGTCGGTTCAATGATTTGCAACTAATCAGTCGGAGTGCACTTGTTTTACGATACACTCAACGAGTTATGGGAACTTCGGTTCCCGGTCTCGTGACTGCACGGCCGCGGACAGCATATGAGAATTCGACGATGGCGCGAAGGATCGTGGAGAAAAGGACCTTACCTTCGAAGACGTTAAGAGTTAGTGGACGATAGCTTTCTCTTTTTATTGCGTTTTGTTTTCGTAGAATGTGTTTTTCAATGAGACTTCAAGCGATGACCCTGTTTTATTTGTGGGAAGTTTATGGGTGGGGAGCCCTTTCGGGCTAAAGCCCTTCCCCCTCCTCCCAAAATCGTGTTGAACATTATGTAGCCAAAGTATGTATAATTGCTTCAAGGAAACTGGAGATTTGTTCTATGATGATTCAAGTACATTTAAAGTGTCCTACTTGGGTGTATGTTATTTTTAATGTCCTGTAATAGTATACAGTCACATTTTTGGATAGGGCTGGTATTTTTTAGCATTCACAAAATCACATAAATCCCCCCCCCCCAATATATTTCTAAATCCACCACTGCAAGTGAGAGTTAAGAACGTCAATCATTGACCATGAAGCAGAGTTGCAGATGTGTACACAAGGCAATGATACTAGTCGGTACAAAATTATTTTCACAAAAAATTTGTGGATCTATCCACTTCATATAACTTCAGCAAATGTTGACCGTCCAGGGGGCACTTCTGTACTTATCATATTCTACCTGGTCTGGCTGTTCACTGCGATACATCATACATAGGGATATGAAAAATTCGTGTTTTCATTTGGGCGCAAGCTAGAATTCCAACAACTGTAAGTTAGTGTCACTTTCGCAATTGGTCTTAATTAATTTGACAGCTTCAGGACGTCTTTCAGCTAATAATATAAGTGTAACTAATGAACAGATATATCACTTTAGCAACAAGCAGCTAATAAGCAACTGCTGCCTGTTTCAGTTTTCATATATTCTTGCAGGCTAGCCTACAGTTAGTGAACCCGCGAATTTTTCCTGTCTCTCATACAGAGACCACTGATACTAGAGAATGCATAAGACAGCGAAAGCTAGCCTGTTGGTCATTGAAGTCTCGGTTTTTTTCCTATTTCTACAGATTACACATTCCTCCATAATAGACTGTATTGTCTGTTTACGATAAAGTAATTTTTTTTTAGAAGTGTTTCCATTTTTGGAAGCAATGAAATTGAGTCTATGCAGTACGGTGTCCAGTTGTTACATTGGTATTTCTTATTATAAGTGATGGCAAGTTTATTATTAGAGACTGGAAGTTTTCGCGAAAAGATTTTTGCCCCACTTTGTTTCAGTGTCTTACGTGTACACCTGCAGCTCAACTTCATGATTATTGGCAGAGTGTTTTTGTACAGAGTTATTATTCATTTGACTGTGCCAATCAGTACATGGATAACTGCGACACACCACGTCTGTGGTTTGCGGGTTTAACCTCCAGACGTTGTATGTTACGGCATCCAATCACTGACCACAAAGCAGAGATGCAGGTGTGCACGTAAGGCACTGAAACAAAGTGCTGCAAAAATCTTTTCGCGAAATTTCCGGTCCCTATTTATTATTAATTAAAAAGGAACAATTTAAGAGTGCTCTATAACTGCTGACATTACCGTGAACAGTGTATACATCTGAGCGGGTAGTAACTCACCCACGAAGTCGCAGTGGTGTATCCTCCTCTTCTCCAGCTCGGGGTTGTTCCTGCGGTTGTACTTGGGCACGACGGGTGGCAGGGGGGTGGCGGCGGGCGCAGGGTACGGCGGGGGCGGCGTGCGACGCGGCAGGTTGCCCGCCCCCGGCGACCCGGGTTCCGACATGGGTGGCGTGGGCGGCGGCGCGTACACCAACCGGGGGAAGGGCGTCGTCGTAGCCGCTGTCGCCGTCGTCGTCGCGCACTTGTAGGCGGCGGCGTTGAACTGCAGCGGGCTGCCGCCGCCGAAGGGAGACGCTGGTGCCGCCATGGAGCGTAGCGCCGGCGGCGGGGGCGGCCGCTCCGTCTTGACGGCGGCAACGGAGAGGAGGCCGGGTCCGGTGGCGGCGACGGCGGCGACGTCTTCGGATACCTCCACCTTGATGGCGGGGCCGGCCGAGGCGGCGGCGAGCATTTCGGCGTTCTCGGGGTCCAGCTTCTGGATGCTGGAGGTGATGTCCTCCCAGAGGGGCGGCTTGAGGAACACGTCATCCTCGCCGTGGCCGCCAGGGATGGTCCGCGCCGACACGTAGCTCATGCTGCCCGCGTGGTGGTGATGATGGTGGTGGTGCGGGTGGTGGTGGGGATGGTGCGGCCGCATCACGTGGCCGTGGAAGGGGTTCTGCAGGCTCGGCACCTCGAAGAACTCGTCGATCTGCGACGCCGACTCGCGGCGAGGCTTGACGTCCTCCAGCTCGGCTGCCGTCACCGCCGGCGCCTCGTCCAGCCGCTGGAGCCTCTCCAGCTCCTGCTTGCACAGGAACGCGTCGAACTCGCTCGTCTGCAACATCGAGGGCAGGCGCACTTAAGACTTCCGCCTCTAAAGGCCGCAATCACACGATACAAGTTTATAGCTAAGGTAGAACGTCCGTTAATGTATTGAATCTGTTTGCTTTGCATACATTTTTATACAAGTGCCCTTGATAGGATGGGCATTTTAAACGTTACAATACGGCCAAGCTTCCCTATGTATTGTATTTTCGCGATAATTATTGTTTAAGACTAAACTATAGTATAAATCAAAAATATATTTGGCATTTCTGTTTAAATTAGTTTTCACCATATTGGCTATTTTTTAAGACAGCAAACACTATGGTCTTAAGACAGTTACTAAGCTAACGACAATTTTGTTAATCACCTTATTAGTCGCAACCGTATAGTTAATTGTTTTGAAAAAATTACATATCACTGCAAAAACCATTTTAAACTCAACTGCCAAACTGACTTCTGATGCCTAATACCATTCGAATTAAAAAAAAAAACTCAAAACCAGCAGAAAAAGGCAAGCATTATCTTATGGACGTTGCTAAAAATTAATTTGGCTTGTAAAAATGCAGAATATGAATTTTAAATATTAACTTCTTCGACTCTACTAGCCAAAGTAATTAAATTATATCTTTAATATTTACCATGTTTATTTATATGCCCTATAATAATCATATAAGGAAATAGAAAACTGTACTAGGGAAAAATAAAAAATCTTAAATAGAAAGGAATGTTCCACCTCAAACAAACATTTGTGTGGTATTGGTTTACATTAGAATATCTGCCCATTAACTAGCTCTCTACTAAAACTTTTACAATATTGTAGTATTTTATGTCAGTATCAATGTCAATTTTTGCTCGGAATCGAAAGCTGCGCATTGTGCAAATGTATGAAACATGCAGGGACGTTACAAGTGGTCCAGTTTCTACTGTTTCCGTTATTCAGGGTGTTTTTGAACAACGCCGGCAAAATAAGCAGAAAAGACATTTTGCACTTTTCGCCTAAACTTGATAGTTAGGGAGTAATAAGGCTCAGAATATCAAATGCCCCCAAAATATCTGTAATTAAATTGAATAAAATTACAATATTTTTAGCATTTCATGGAATCTTGAAACTTACACCGTTGCGGAAATAGCAGGGGTGGCTACCTTCTAATTGCATACAATTTTTTTACCGTCAGGATTTTCGAACATTTGAAGACGGTTTATTGAGTACTGAGAAATACGTGCTATGCATAACCCTGAAGGTTTTGTATCGCTATTGGCTTTAGTTTATTCGAAGCACTGTTCACAAGTGTCACAAATTGTATCGTCCAATAAAAGTAGGGTAGAGATACTACACTTTATAGAAAACTGCGTTGATGTTAATTTTTTTTTTTTTTTTTTTTTTTTTTTTTTTCGGAATTTTACAGTGTGTTTAACGATCGACGTGGTGCATGACCGTGGGCTGTGAGTGGCTTCTGCGGTCTGAGCCTGTCCTCGTGTCTTACCGTGCGTTCAAGTCTCCAGTGTTAGTGTCATGTTCGCGTCAAACCTCTGACAGCTACGGCCTCTGCTGACGGCACCGACTAGTCTGTACACTCGCCAGGGGCTGGACTGCACGGCCCGGTATTAGTCTGATACCTACGAAGCGTTTTGAATATTTTCGGTACCTTTCAAGCTTGCAGCCGCATAGATTAAACGGGAATTAATTTTAAAATAAAATAACTTCTAATTGGGTTAGTTCTAGAGATAATGCTTTCATACAAAATTATTCTACGTGAAATTTTTGGAATAACTTTCCAATATGAAATACTAAACCAATTTTGGTAAATTTAATACACAATATTTAAAAAAATATATTTTTAGAATTTTTTTTTTTACAAAGCACGTATCCGAGTAGGATTTTTTGACAGTTTTATTTCGATATTTTCTTAATACTTTTATTTTATTAATAGGAAGGGCCAGGTGTTTGATTCCGTGGTCCAACTGTCGTCATTTCGGGTTTTATGTTTTCCTGAAATCACGTCAGGAGAATGCTGGGATGGTATATTACTAGGGACCTGAAACATTCGCGTTTTCTTTTAGGCACAAGATAGATTTCCAACAACTATAACTTTCTTTCATTTCCGCAATTGACCTTTGACTTATTTGACCCAGCACGGAAGTCGCTGGGCTAACAGTAAAAATGAACCTAATTAAAGCCCTCGTAATTGTCAGCGAGCAGTCAGCGCGTAGTTATTTTATTCTTCAGATCACAAATAATCTTGGAGGCAAGCCTACAGGGCGGTGAACCCGCAAATTTTTCCAGTCTCTATTTATTACTACAAGTCTTGGCCGCGTCCCTGCTATTTGGTTCCATCTCTAATATCCCCGCTCTAATGATTCTAACATTGTTGACAAGAAGTTGAAATATACATTCGCAGACATCATCTATTTAATAAAGTTCTAACACTGGCTGACTGACAGACAACGCACAGCTTAAACTAGAGAGTATGGATGTATGACATTTCGTCCAGGTATTCCTTATATAACGAAGGTGAGCATTAGGGAATTTTTTTAAAGTTAATCCTCTAAGGGAGTTATATCAGGAGATCAAAGTTTGCATCGTCATTTTTTAAGTTGGAAATAGGAAAATCGGCGTTTAGGCTTCTTTTTATAAATAAAAGTCAGTGTCAAAGATTTTTAAGCATAAACCAATATTTGGGGGGGGGGGGGATGTGTGTAAAGCGGCACTACATGGTACGAGGTTACCCAAAAAAGTAAGTGAAAAATTTTTATTTTATGACCCTTTAACATTATTTTGTACCATTTAGCACTTTTAAAAACTTTTTGTTTCAGAAATATTATCGCATTAAATTGAAAACTCCGAGAATGAAGTCGCGGGTACCAGCTTGTTACAGTGTATAAATCAGTCAGCGTTATAAGCTAATCAATATACAGTTTCTGAGAAATTCTTCCAGATTTGTTTCCTTCTGTTTATTCCATCGGAAACAAGTTTTATACGGCAGTTATTCGTACATTTTTTCCGGATTACTGTTTGTTTACAATATTCAATGAGGTCAACTTGTCTGGACGTATTTAACCCAGTCAGGGCGACCTTCGCGAACGAGGCCGCTGTAGCGGTACTTTTACGTCGGCAGGTTGCAAGTTCGGTGGGTTTTTAGGAATAGTTCGATTCAAAAACCGGCAGAAATAAAAATTACACCACCAACCAAGTGCACCGTCAGAAATTTTCTCCCCTAAAAACTGTTCGCTTAAAGTGTTCAATAAAAGTGACGGGTCTTGTGCATTTATGTATGCTTATTAATTCTTTGACAACAATTAAAATACCCAAGGGTTACACGCTCATTGTTAGGATAGGAATATACCACCCTCTTTATTTCTCGAAGTAGGGAATGTTAGTACTCCACAATTGTGCAAATCTGAAGTCTAAAGTAACATTTCAAATATCGACTGTTAAGGCTACGATCCATCATTTCTACTGCTTTCACGGTAATTATTATTTTTATTCCTATACGAGAGCAGATATCGATAAACTGTTGCACAGTTTTGTTAATTTTTTTTTATTATGTACAGTAGTCTAGTCGTTTGTAAGACAAAAATGATATAGATTTGGCTAATCAGATCATCAACGAGAATTTCCTTAGTTGCATTATTAGCTATAACCACTGTATATTTTGTCTTGAAAAAAAGTAGTTAATACAGTATACACTGTTTCTAATAAAACGGTGCAACAGGTTTTTTTTTGGTATCTGCTCTCGTTTAGAATTTAAAACATAATTATTGTAAAAGCAATAGAAATGTGCGTGGCCTTAAGGGGACCGTACATCATGCGCTTAAAATGCGTTGCAATGTGTTCGGAAACAGGTTTTTTTACGTAACTGTTCTACACACGAACATTGTGCCAACATACGAGAGAAACAACTTTACAGCACAAAACAAAAACACACACTCAACCCATCACAACCAATCAGAGTCAATCTATGCTGCGCGACCAATCAGGAGACAGCTCGTCTCCCATTGGCTGAGCAGGATAAGTGGGCTTACCCTATATAAACCCATGGTTTTTCCAGTCTCCTCATCATCAGTTGTTGTTTGTTTGTCGTAGGAGGCAGACGTGCCAGCAAGAGCGCCAGCAGCAGCAGCAGCAGCAAGCAGCGGAACCGACTCGCACCCTCTGGCTACCTTAGTGGTCAACCACGAGTGGTGTGGGGCGGTAGGTAAGCAGTGACGGAGACAGATGACAAAATACCCTCAACGAGGTACGTTAAACTCAGACTCTGACGACTCTATTATAGATGTAGAG
>PNEQ01016112.1:0-29134 GCA_003012365.1 Medauroidea extradentata
TTTTCATGCTAAAATATGTGATAATTTGGGTGCAAGAATCTAAAAATCCATTGTGTTCATTGCAACGGAAAAATTCAGATAGAAACTTTGATGTATTAGTGACAAAACAATGTAGCGATTTTGTGATAGAGATATTAGTTCATTTTGGAAAAATTATTTTCGAAATCACTGCAAAACTACCAGGCATGGCCTTAAGTCAACATTGCTGGGCTTGTATTTATTTCTTTAGTTCAGTGGTGAACAATAGGCACAACTAACCTGGGCGATATTTGTGTCTGTGGCCTGTTAAGGGGCAGTGCAACTGGTTCCGCGTCCAATAGGCTCTTTCTATACACTGCTGCCGCCTCACCAGGGATATACGTCACACTGCAACATTCAGCAACCACATAACCCCTCTGCTCCAATGATTGGTAAAATGTGAAATAATGTACATAAATTAAAACAAAGCTGAATAATTTTTTTGTTACATAAACTTGCAAAATAATATATTTTTTTTCTTTTAACAAAACACAATTAATCCCTAATAATGATAATAATAATATAATAATAATAATAATAATAATAATAATAATGATAATAATAATAATGTCACAGCTTTAAGTTCCTTACCAGTATATAACAAGTTAATAAAAAACATAAATAAAAAAATTACTCACTTTTACATGCATTACTGGTTACAGTGTTCATACTGTTAGTACTTACACACTTTGGTACATACAGGTAATTAAAGTAGTATTCACACTACCACCACACTCATAGTCACAAATCAAAATATCTTCACAGCAGTGAAAACATATTCACCATTTTGCCAAATAGCTTTTATACAATGTTGTATGATTTTTTCCAACTTCAGGGTAAGGAATTGTAATGTATAAAAGTGCAATTTATTGTTTCCTTTTATTTCGGACATTTATCATATTATTTGGAAATTGTTCCACTGAGAATTGGTGTGGGCTTAATTGTTACTGTTGTGAATAGTGAAAATTTTGAATCTTTGCACTATAAGTAAATGTAAATTTAATATTTAGAATACCTACATAAAAGTATACATTTATGGCATTTTAATTTTCCGCATATTTCGGTCAAATAAATTCCAGCAGGATTGTTCGTACGAGAATGCATTTTCACGAATTTG
Organism: Medauroidea extradentata; assembly: GCA_003012365.1. Classification (NCBI taxonomy): domain Eukaryota; kingdom Metazoa; phylum Arthropoda; class Insecta; order Phasmatodea; family Phasmatidae; genus Medauroidea; species Medauroidea extradentata. The sequence goes on from PNEQ01016112.1 coordinate 1,136, forward strand.
TGACAGAGAGAGTGAATTTAGTTTGCAACTGTATCGGGTCACACTGGCTTCACTCGCCACTATTTTCAAAGCGTTGTCATGTCTCAAGGTGCTGCAACCAAAATTTTTAAATTATGTGAGATATGAGTGTCAATTTAGCATGCACGGGCAACACCAACGGCTTATAATCTACTGTACCGGTAACTTGTTTTGGCAAAAAATTGATTTTCTTCTCAATTGTTTTCCGTCTGCATAGATGTAAAGTGTAAAATGGCTGAGGCTGCTTTTCTTCATAATTTTCTGCATGCTTTTGAAAAACACTGCAAGATACTGTTATTTCATTTTGAATTAATAACTGAGAGTGCCAAAATTTTATAACCATGTCTGATTTCATTTAAAACTGATGATTGTGTAATGAAATCAAAATAAATTGACATTGTCTACAATTCAGCTGTCAGCATCATTCCGTTTGAGTTCAGTTTCATAATCCATGTGACGATGAAATGTAACATCTATTGCTGCAGTAAGAAAAAAAAGGATGTAACAACTTGTGACCCAATGTTGTGCGAACAGTAATAGGACAAATAAGTTTCCTGTTTTTTTAAGGACAAATTAGTGCAGGTGTTAAAGCATCCAGATGACTTTGAACTTGGCCAAACTTAGCATGATTGCTATCAACTGCTAACAGCAAGTAGGCTACAGTCTCACAAGGAGTTGAGACAGTGAGCACCACATTGACAGAGAGCTTTTTAAAATGAAGTTAAGTTTCTGTCAATAATAGCCATAAAAAGCACTGCTCTGCACATCAGCACTGACATCACAAGACACGTGAACCAATCATATTCCAAAGAAGCATTTGCAGCGCTTGCTTAGCACCCTAACGTAACAGGGCCGCTAATCAGCACTCAATTTGCAGGACATACGTAATTGACCAAACACAACTCAGGGCTTTGCAGCCTCTTCTTTAAATCAGCGTAACAAATAATGAACTAGCACACATAATTAATATTTCAGCCTTGTCTAATTCATGCACATACACAGTTATTGAAATTGTAAATTATTTGGTTTCTTTTCCAACAAGATAATCACATTAACACAATCCCTCATAATGGTAACTCGTACAACAGGAAATATCCTACCACACTGATTTGACTATTTAGTAATTCTGCACATATAATCATTTTACGGCAATTATTATATTGTTTCTGTGTTCATTCAAAGGCTGAGGATTAATATGCTGAATTCATGATATGGTAATTGATTGACTGATTTATTTTTATTTATTGTGTTGTATACATGTCACGTCACAAGACACACAGGTCTACCACAAATTTAGAGTTTCACATCTAGAACGTGTGCAAATGTTGTTGCATCATTCGTTACATGAAGGAAGTCTGTAAACTTTTCTACATATACATGCTTGAGACACTCGTTCGCTTTGTGCTGGATTGTTTGCCTATCAGCAAATTTTTCCCTCTTATGAAGTTTTTCAGTTTTATCTAGTTAAGATGTCATTGTATTTCGACACCACTTGCCGGTGCCAGCTGTTTCGATGAGCACCATGTGGGTGTGCTTCCCTCCAGTTCTTCAGAAGCAGCTAGATATTTGCAATCATGATATGCAGATGTGTTTGTCTCCAAGGGGTACTTAACCCTACTTTAACCAATTCATAATTTCTGCACTGTAAACTGGGGCAACATTGGCCCTGGGGGTAATTTTTCCCCACTCAAAATTTCAGTTGTTATGTCGTTGAGTGAAGAACACTTGAAATTTTATCTGATTGGATTAAATGTATTTTTTTAGCACCAAAACTTTGATTCTTTGTATATTGGGCCAAAGTAGCTCCAGTTTACAGTACTCATGATTTATCCAGAACATTACTACCTTTCTACCCCCTGGATGCTTTGCTTCACTTTTAAATTATGTTCTCGTACCATGAGATATAATTAGCCTATTAGTTTTAGCTACCAGCAAAGGTGATTTTGTTTGTGATGCATATTGTGCTTCATTAAATTTTTTCATATTCAACAGATTAATAACTGTGGATTCTTGAGACGTTTCACATGCTCCCCTACTTAACCGGGTATACAATAATAAATGACGCTTAACTACTTTGCAATCACCAAATTTATTCAGACATCCACGAAATCTTACGACGAAAATATTTCCTACATGCTTTAACAAAATTATATTAGAGTGAATATATTTCTTACATGTACTAACAAATTGTTGGTACTCAGTGATGAACCTGCTGTAGATGTAACACCACATTAAAAACATAACTTAATAAAATAAAACATTTTTATAAAAAAACTGTGCTTGTTTCATTTTATGTGATCCACGTGGTGTTTCACAAGTTACACCATCTTTGTTATAAATGTCATTAATACACAAGTGTGTCTGAGATCTGAGACTAAAATATGCCAAAACCTGCAAATTATTTTATAAGTTTCAAGTTTACACATTTGGTCAAGCAAACTTAGACGTCAACATGTTAAATACAGCATTTATTTGATTCCTTTCTTGGAAATAAAACTTTTAGCTACTATGCATAGCTAGTTACAAAGTTTGTAAATATGGTGTACCTTTCAGGGCCTTTGAGAAAAATTTAAAGTGTATATAAATTTTTTCTAAAAGTAAACTGACGATGCAGAACAAGGATAAAACATTTGATTGGGTACTATTATAATATTTACTCATTGGTAAGGTGTAATAAACCTCTCAGCAGATGATTCAGAAAACTGAAAATTTTAGAAAAGTGAAATGCTGTATGGTAATTTTACAGTCAAGAGGAAAATTTTAGTTGAGTGAAATTCTCCTAAATACGGCACACTCAGAAAACTGCACAAATTAACACAATTTTAAAATTACTTTCCATTATTGCAACACTATGTCTTAATTTTTTTTTTTAACTCTAGCTCGCAAACTGTTGGAACTACACATGATACTTACAATAGTTAACATTTTATACAGCAACCAAACATTCATTCCGCAAAAATTTATAAGACTGCTATAATTGATAAATGTACAGAATCTAACACATTTACAAGTTTAGAATTTAAAAGTTAGTATTTATGTCATTTTAAATAATCACCCATATAATTTAAAGTGTGTTTTTAAATTTAAACAAAGCTTGTTGGTGTGTAGTGCATGTAAAATGAAGTAAATTCCAAACCTGTCTTAATAGCCTTGATAACGTTTAATCACAAGCAAACGTCGATGGTGTGGCACACTGCACTGACTGACTTTCCTTCCTCAAGCGCACAGAACATCAGCAGGAAGCCGCCAGACACGGGCTGACATAATCTTGTTTGAACACTCACCGATACCTAAGAGGATCTGCTAGACACTTGTGTGGATGCCGCTGCACTTAGTCAGTGTGTTGTTCTGTCCCGACATAAGTTTGCAAGTCTCGTGAGGACACAAAAAACAGGCTAGAAGCTATTGATCTTACTTGACCTAAATAGCTTCGACTTTTAAAAAAGTCTGTATTTCTATCCTAAACATGTTATCAACTGTATGTAAAATTGCCAGTCAAGTTTTAGAAACAAACATTTCCCTTGTAACTTTGCTCTATTCTTCTCACCACACCATTATGCCTTCCAATATCCTAATTAATAAGGGCTGTATTTAAAAGGGGTAGAGGGAGCAACATGGAATATCTACACTCTGAAATAGAAGACATTTGTAACTGATTTGTTTGTCGGAGGGGGAAAGTTGGAATTCTTACAATAACTGCCTCTGGCAAAGTAAAGCCTAGACTCCTCTCTGCAGGTTAGGAAATGTAAATAAGACATCAGTTAAGGCGGATCACTATCTAAATGCAAGCAATGGACGTGAAGGACTGGTAAAAATACTAGGTTAAAATAAGTTCAGCTGTCTGCCTCTAGGTCGTCATCCAGTAGAAGCAAATCTTGTGGAATGCCTCTTGGCTGTCTGGCAGTGACTTGAAGAACTGTATGACGTGCCAATGAAGTGACCATGGCCTAAGCAGGAAGAAGGGGAACTATTTGTATAGCTGCAGAGCCACTTGCATTATCTCACAGTTTGTGGCCGTCCCAGACTTCAAATAGCCACACAGCAGGCAAAATCCTAAAGAAAAAAGAACTTACTTGTCTTGAGTGCTTTGACTTACTGATATTAGCTAGTAGACAATAAACAGTCAGTACTATTTGTTTTTTAATATTAAATTATGGTACAGTAAAATTACTGCTCAGATAATAACAAAAAATTTATTTGGCCAGAAAATAAATTTAATTTGAATCTTATGCGTATGTAATTCAATGAAGTTTTATATTGTGGTGATGCACATCTGAGTCTGTTGTGAGTAAAACTGCACATTCCATTAACATGCTAAGTAATTATAATTTAAGCCCAGTCTCAATGAGCTAGCATAGACAAAGCTGAAGCAATGTGGTTCAGATATGGAATAAATTATATAAGCACTGTATTTGTTTAGCACATAAGTAAAATTTGTTAATTCTTTCTTTCTGTAACAGGTCGAAAACACCCAGGGATTGTGTTGGGACAAGCTGACTGAAATCAGCTCCTGATACCTAATTCATTTAATGAATTTAATAAGATCTTCTTACATGAAAATGTATGAACTTTTGCCAGTGGCGGTGCGTAAGGCCGTGCTCTCGTGCTGTAGCACTGAGTAAACTTCTACAAAGTTATTGCGTACTTAATTTTATTAAATTTCAGGTAATGTGACACAATTTATACATATAACCTTTATTTATAAGAGATCGACTGCTATGCGCTAAGTTTTATAGGCGGACTGACTTTTCTCAAGTAATTTCGCTCGTGTAAGCCGCCCTTTACTATGGTGTAAACCTGGCTCGGTGCTCCCACCGACTAGCGCACGGCTGTCACTCCTCTTTCCTACCCCCTGTCCTAGCCAGAGGCGAAGAGAGACGCGGGAACCTCGCGTTTATCAACACCTGCTCCGTGCAATGAGCAGAGTAGCCCTGCTATCTACTGCGCAAGCGCGCGACAGTTACGTCAGCGCGTTGACAATGATGGCCGCTCGCGTCGCGCACGTGTTTGTACATTGCAGACCTGTAAACAAAGTAATTTTTGGTGTCACATGGCTGTGTAGCTGACTTAGAATAACTTTTATGAATAATACGTTACTATGTATTATTATTGTAAGTTGTGGGCGTCAGTGACGTGATACTGTGCATAAATAACGAACTGCCGCAGAATCTATGTTATTAGTCTTTGGCGCAATGGATACATTACCGACGCTTTATGATGGGATAATTTGGTAAGTCGATTTTACAATATTGACTCATTTTTGTGAAAATTCTGTGTTGCTTGACGGTAAGTGGAAAATTATTTTAAGGTTTGTGTCCATGGTTTATTAGTGGCAAATTTGTTTTCCGAATGTGACGTGGTATGAACTGCACACATTTATTTACGTGTTCCGTAATTGTTGTAATCATAAATATCGCAGGCCTAAGGCCTAGCTGATAATAAAACGAGCTGCGCAGTTTATGTGTTGATTTTCGAGTGGACAAGCACATGAAACGTCTAGTTCTCATAATTGAAGGAGTTATTTACTTATAGTTTTCGGAATAGTTATTTAATCGTATCAAAATAATATGCCGATGCGGGGCTGAAGATATGCGTAGGCCTACTTCGCGTGTGTTATAAAATTGCGTCTGCATTTAGACAAGCCGAACTCTAATGTAGTCTCAAGACGTCTCACATGCGATATTGTTGGCATTTTATCTACGAGTTGGTTCACATTAATCGTGAGGAAACGCAGAGGGAACGCAGTAAGAACAAATGTACAGAAACTGAGATTGTAGGATACTAACTTGCCGTTAGTGGTATTCATTGCTTGTGTATTTAACGAGTACCTATAAATTGTAGATAACATATTTAAGTAGAAAGTTTTTTACAACACACTTTATTGGCTACATTACTGCTTGCCATGAACCGCAGTGCAATTTCTCAATACATGTAAAGCAAAAGTTCTATACCTTTGAGTTAAAAATATGATTATTAGCAGGGAAACAAAGTATAGCGATTTAGCGGGGGAGGGGGTGAAGGACATTATATTCAGAGCACTGAGCTCTAAACATTGACCGGCCGCCACTGACTTTTGCATATGTAACATGAACTCATATATTTATTATTTGCTGCACAGGTAAAATTTTTATTCAAAATAATTGAAAAAACATATGTAATTTCATTCCTGCATCATAAATTCATAGTTCTCATATCCAATTCCAATAAGTCATTAGCATGCACAGCGGTTAATATTAGGGGGAAACAAGTATGTTTGTTAGCTAATGCTGATATGCAGATCGTAAATTTAAATGTGGGGGTTCTCCGTCAGGAAAATGTAGATTTTGGGGTGCCAAATGGATGCTATTTTTCATAAGCAATTTTCATACATAAACTTTTAATATAGCGCTGATAGGAATAGCAATACTGAATTAGATAATGTATTACAATTTTCTTTCTTTTTTGGGGGGAGGGGGAAGGGGGGATTCCCCTAAATATTTTTTTGTGTGTGTGTAACCCCCCCCCCCCCCTCTGCCACCTTCCAAGCATGCATATTCATAAAGCAATAAAATAAGAATAAAAGAAGTGCTAAGCATGGAGTTGTAGAAGTATTAAAAATTACTACTGGATATACGTCTTGTATTCTGGTATGATAAAAAATGCATGAAACTGATCAGAGTAGACATTGTGACTTTTGAAATAATCTTGTACATACCAAGTAAATACTGTAGCTAAAACATCATAAGAACAGCATGCATAAGACGGCCTATTGAATATGCCATTATTTGAAATCACTTTAATGGTTCTATAAATTTTCTGACAGCAGAAAATCTTCTATAATATAATTATGAAGATTAACAATCTAAAATAAAGTACGTTGACAATGATAATTATATAGAAAAGTTATTCTCTAACAAAACATTAATGCTAAAAGTTAAATTTAATATTTGTGAAGATTAAGGAAATTTACTTTCCATACATTTATTATGTCTCTACTAAATGTGAAATCAACCCTTTACTTTTTATTAATTCAAATACATGTAGTGTTGTTGGTATTTATAAATAAATGTTTACACAGTCAAGTCAAGAAGAGCCTTTCTTTGTTTTTATGTCTATTATTTTTTATTAATCTGAGCAGATTACATTTTCTATTAAGAGCCAAATTTCAAGAATGCTACAAATCTAAATTCTTAAGCTTGTATAAAACAATTTTTAAATGTTAGTACAAAGTTCATGATTACATTATTCAAGTGGACATGACCTGACCTGAGACTACATGAATGTTATGTCGTTAAGACACGCACTTGTTCGGCTCGCGTCCTTATCGCCGCCATGTCTGTTTACCCCCTGTCCTTTATCTCCCAGTCTCTACCTTCGCCAACCTAACCTAGCACAATGTTTACTAACACTACACTTGTACCAACCTAACATAGCACAATGTTTACTAACACTACAATGAATTCCCACGTTAAATTTTGTATCTCTGTTACAAATATTCTGATAAATAACTACAGTTTGTGATGTCAGGGAAATAGACTACTGTACACAATGTAACTTTATTAAAATTACAATTTTAGTCTATATAATTAATTAATCTTAATTTGTGACCAACTTCTCTCTTTCTGATTTCCCAAACACTGTCCAAGTTATCAACAAAAATTTTAATGTTTTGAATAAAATATGTACAAATGGCTTCTAAAGCAAAACACACACTTTGAGAATTAAATATTTAAATAAACAAATTAGTAAACCAAGCATACCATAATGGTTATGTTAGCTGAACACTGATATCACATAGAAATGTGGTATACGCCTTGCCAAACCTTATATCAGTGGAGAGCAGTTGTGCCCTGCGCAGAATAGCTCGAGCTTGTGCATTAGTCACCCTGCGCAGACTCTCGTTGTTAACCGAGATGAGGTAATCACCAGGTATCACCCTGCCATCCCTCGCCATTGCACCGTTCACAGCAAGAGCTATCACCAGCATGCCGTTCTCTCCCTTGTCCACCGCATCTACGCTGATTCCTGCAGCACATTAGAGAGAATATTTCAACAAAATTATTCACCATATTTCACAGATACAGCAGTTAGTGGCAACTGTACTGGTAACCTAAAAAACACCGAGAAAACTTCTAAAACATTTACATAACACTGACACTTCTACTTCGCTGTGACATTTGACTATAGTCGAATATACAAAATATTTCTAAACTGCGACATGCGACTTTAGTAGAACACTGAATTAAATGAATCTGTAAACCATAGGTGTATTGTTTTTTTGCTTAAAAATAACCAAAAATACATTATTTACAAAAAAAAAAAAATTATTTTACTATCTTGGCACAATTAAACATTTTTTATACCACAGCAAAAGAGTTAAAGGGCATGGTCTAAAGCAATTTTCACTGTCATTTTAATTTTTTTATTTGTACCAGATACTTTTTTTCTTATTTAGACATAAATTGTGACCAAAGTTTGCTCTTATGAAATTTTTCTGTCTCACATAATTTTTGCATAATGACTCGTAAACGCTACAATTTGCATGTACAATATAATGCACGACACCAAAACCAACTGACACACCAAACTGAAAAAATTCACAGTGAGTAACGATGTTGCAGGCTACAGGTTCCCCTATACAAAACCAAAAATAAAATACTTTTGTATCTAAACAAAAATATGATAAATCAAATGAAAAAATTTAAAATATCAAAAATTTTTTAAATTACAACTTTTTTTCTTTTTATAGAGGAAACCTTGTAACCTACAACATCGTTATTCACTGTATACTTTATCGGTTTTGTATGTTAGTAGGTTTCAGTGTCATACATAAAACCATAACATGCAAACTTTGAAGTTTACAAGTCGTTATGGAAAAACTATGAGAAATAAAAAAATTTTGTAAGGGCAAAATTTATTCACAACTTATGTTTAAATAGGAAAAAAAATTATTATTTTACGAAAAATGCTGTACACCTTGGCCTTAAACAAGAAACAAACCACTCACTGCAATTAGGAATAAGAATAAGATAACTGAAAAAAAATTACAACAAAAATATTTTCTGCACAGTGTCCATGGGAGACTGTTGCTTGCATTGCATCAGTAACAGGGCCTAACCCTTTGGAAAGTACAGGCAGGGCAGAATGAAGGGATCTCAAAGGAGTGTGCATGAAAACAAACAATCTACAACAATTTTGCTGTGCATAATTCTATGTTACCACGTGCTCTAAGCACACCACCAAATTCTTCTGCACATTTGTCTGTTTATGATCAAATTTTACTAAGTTTTATCTTGCAGCAGCAGTGTCACAGTTAGCTTAGGCTATGAAATTAATTTTATGGTCTAGTAAACAATTAAGATACACCTCTGCTCTTTGAAAGTGTTCTGCAATCTACCACTTGGCCAAAAAATGTGAGGTATGCAAGTTTACCCATGCTATTAACAGTAATAAGAAAGTGACCCCACATGCATATCTATCATAATATGTATATGTAAACCATTTTCTCAATGTTTTAAAAATATATTTGACCATTTATTATAATTGTGAATAAATTCACGTTTCCAAATTACTGTATTAATATAGAGTTTATTTGAAACAGTTCAGTTTTTGGTAGTGAGATCTACTTACTAAAAGGTATGTTTTATTCCATCTCAAAAATAGGTGGTTTCAGAATAACTGTTTGGTACAAAACACTGCAATGCTAACTTTAGTATTTAACACATGAGGAACACACATTAATCAATAATATTTACTGTATGTGCTGTAAAATTGTGTCCTTGACTCAAGAACTCAAGCCAAAGCTAGCATCATGGCAGTAGTCTGCTAAAGCCTGCAACATTCCCAGTTTTATAGTAGTTTTCACTGGCCATTTTCTGTTAGCATTTTTGCAACCATGTGAGCGTGATAGCACATTGATGGGAATAATTTTAAAATATGTGCTGATGTGTAGATAACTGTTGATAATTCAAGTTAAAATAAGATGTGCAGTGTACAAAAAGGTTTACACAATGGTGGAGGTACTAATATATGGTAAGTGTAGAATTAAATATTGACTTTTAATGTATAGTATAAATAAATAGGTTGTTGAATGAGGTTCAGTTCGGGCTGTTTTGTTTTTCAACCTGTGTTGATTTGTCACTCTCATGCAAATACAAAACAACTCTGGGTAACGAAACTATTTTGGACAGATTTGAATGAATGTGAGAAAAAGATACAGCTGTAGTTATAGTTTGCATGTCTAGCGTAAGTGTGGTAAAAATTGTTGTTTTAATGTGTGGAAGTTCTGAACATTGTAGTTGCTGCTGATTATGGATGTTGTATTCATACTGTGTGTAATAGCTAATTTGTGGAGTTTTTAAACATTATCACTGTGACACGTTCAAATTTATTCAAATCACAGCACAAGTCCGGACTGGGTCAACTAGGGAAGGGGTAGGGAAAGCCTCCCCCTTAAGTAAACCTGCGGGGGCAAATTATAAATCTCGTCCCTCCCCCTACTTCTTTTCCCACATTTACATTTTATTCACACCAAAAGTATCAGATCTCATTCTTTGCATAGAGAGTAGTAGTATATTTTAAGTAATTTGTCCACCTCCCTCTACTCACAGAATCATAGTTGGCACGTCCCTGACTCGAGTTGTTGGCACATTGCCAGCATAATGACAGTGATCTGCTGGAGAGCTGGTTGGACTACAGTGCTGAACACAAATATATAACACAAATATCTATAAAGTATAAGTTTGCCCAATTTTGACATTTTTCTTCTGAGAAAGATGCCAAGCAGCTTCACTGTGTGGCCCTTTAAAATATCCTTGACTTCTTGGAAAAACAGAGTCTCTGCAATAGTGTTTACGAAGAGAAATGCTACGAAGAGAATGACACTTTTCTCAGAAGAAAACATAAACAGGAAAAAAACAGGCAAATCTTACATTGTGTGAAGTTTTATGAACATGCTGGTGTCTGAACTACCATTTCCTGTTTTCTATTACATTATGATTTAATACAGAAGCAAAATGTTTAATCTAAGCATCATTTATACTCGAGAGTAACTAGCAACCCATCACTCAGTAAACGATCATGTGTGTTATCTCTCACCCTGCTTATAAGACATGGATGTCTATTCATTTTCCCGAAAAATTTTACAACTCCAGCAACAAACATTATATAGCACAAACTGGCAGTTCATGGGCTGAAGAATTCAGGAAGACTGCAAAATCTTGCCAAACCAGTTAACAACCTCAAGAAAATTTCCATTTCCATGTCTGTAGCTAACGTTCGAAGCAGAAGTCTCACCGAGAGGTTCAGGGCCCTTGCGGACTTTGATGTCTAGCTCCAGTGATGTGGGCAACTGAAGAACCTCGACTGCCCATCCCGTTGCCATGTCCTCATCATCCAAGTCTTCATCAGTTTGGTCGCCAGCAGAAGATGTCTGGTGCGCAGCCAGCAGCCTCTCTGTAGCCACTGGGACCATCAGCTGAATGACACAGACACAGAAGTCATTCACAAATTGCATTAACTGTATAGGTACACATATGAACATCTCATAATAATACAAGACTGTAATAACCATGCACCTACTTCCATTAAGATTATCATTACATTTATCACTAATTGGCCCACTTGTCACTGTAACTGATTAGTGAACATAGGGTGCTCAGACATCTTGCTTTCTGCAGAACAGTTTTTTTATGTGTGATTCAGAATGATTCAAAAGAAACAAAACATAATCATAAAATGTACTTATTTGGCTACATGTGCTGCAAAAAAAAAATCTTTTTACACAAACACAATCAATTTGATAAAAACAATAATTGTATTGTTACATTAAAATATTTAATAATCTGTATTTGGTGTACATAGTATAACTGATGCAAAAAAATAGCCAATGGAAGATTGCCTTACGTCATAAAGCACTCAGACTGTAAAACAGACAGATTGCCTTAAATATTAAAATTATCTACTGCAGTTTCTTAAAAAAAACTGTGTGCCAATTATCACAGATTATTGGTTCAAATCACTACATTGTACATAAAAAATAAACGTCTGTCTGGCTGTTTGTATCATATGCATTCCTATTGGCAACCATTCATCCGACCGTGACAAAACTTTGACGAGTTGTGTGTGTGCCCACAAAGGTTTCTGACAAAAAAATCTGTATATTTTGGGAATGAAAGATGGGGAAGGGGAACAAGGTAGGGAGCAGAACTGGATACCGAAAAAATTATTGCATCAAAATGAAAACCACATGAACAAAGCTGCGGGCAATAGTTAGTAAATAATAAATAGGCTATAAAGGAGAATACTTGGTGGCCAGGGGTCGCACAATGGGTGCAGACTTATTACTGGGTGTGTGTAGGAAGGAACCTGCTTACAATAAGGATGACTAGTAATGAGGCCTTACAATGGACAGGTGCAGTAATGAGAAAACCCGCTGACCAGCAACATCGTTTGACACAATTCACACATGTGGAAATGTGGGAACGAACCATGCCGGGGATTGAGCCTGGATCACCTTGTTCAGAGACGAGTGGTCTGACCACTCAAATATGTGCTAATTGGCATTTAAATGTTCTACCAGTACTGCTGTTTTCTAACTTACAAATGTAGATATTCATTATTTACATTCATATTTCAATTAGGATAAGTGGGTGTGATCTTTCAATTGCATTATCTTGTATTTACAGGCATGTAATGCCTTGAAGTTGACCATATTTCATTATGATCAACTATTTTGGCAAGTTTCCTGCTGGTGTGTTGAAAAATCTGGTCACCTTAAATGAACAGTACAAATACACAACATTAGAAAAATTTGTTACCAATAACCATTCTAAGAAAGAGACTACAGAGTTATGAGCTACAAAATTAATGCCATGAGTATACAGTATACACACGTAAATTAAAAATTTTAAGTTATTCTTACCAGCTGAAATCAGCCTACTTATGCTATGCATATGTAACATGAGCTATGAATGAAAAGCACAAGTTGTTACATAGGTAGATGTACAATAATATGAACGTACTAAAATATCTGGAACACGTTACCTACCTACATGGTTTTACCAAAATTGTAGGCCTATTACGTACACTGTTATCTAATTTTTTAGCTGAACATATCATTTGTTAAGCTGTATTGAAATGTGTTTGTTTTGAAACCTTAATACATAAAACAGTTCTGCTTGCTGATCATTTACATCATCAAAGATGAATTTTGTTTGTTTTGTATGAAACTGGATATCATTTAGATTTCTTTAATGGAGTCTGAATTTTTAGTTCACTAACAGAAGTTTTCATTCATAAAATTTGATGCAGTATCTGTATATGTTGAAATAATTATTTAAGGGATTAAACAAGTGCATTTTTAATTAGTCTTTAATAATACTGCTTCATTATGTTTGAAACATTATCATAATTCTAGTAGGCTTAAATAGTTGAAATACAATAATTTTACTTCTTATTTCGATGGACAGATCAAGCACTCAAATGTTCCAAAAGAACACGAAACAATTTTTCAAACATCCTGACAAAATACTGTTTACATATTCTTTAAGAAAAAGAGATTGTTGCCCCGAAGGTAACGTTTATTAAAAAAAAAAAAGAGAGAGAGAGAGAATATTTAACCTTTATTTTTGTAAAGAAGTAATGAATATGCATGACAATTTTTTAAGAGTTTAGGAATTTAGGAAATTCATTGTTTAATTTCAGTTTCAGAAATGAATATGACAGTTGCAGATACATCCAATGACTTTTTTTAAGAACCTTAGTAAAGTTTTTTGCTAACTATGAATAAATGTGGCTCTCTTGCAAAATGTGACAGTAGAAATATAAAATAATTCTTCGAAGATGACTGATAAAGCCCTCTTCAGTGAAAATCAACGCAACTGGAACATTTAGAAGAACTAAGACTAATAGTGAATAAAACCTACCTATTCAGACATAACTACGCAGAAGTATGTTTCACTTCACATGCATTTTATAACACATTTGTTCATATAAAATTATTTGACACCCCAAATCACAGGAACCTTAAAAAAAATTGCTGCAAATAATACCATATATAATTTTGTTACCATTGCAGTACAACAATAAAAATTAGGTACCAAATCATTGTCCACTTTCAGTTGAGTAACCGTCCGATGGCAGGTTAGAACCGCTTCCCCCAATTCCTTCCCAAACACCACCTAAACAACAATCTACCCCCTTAACCTTCAAGAACGCCTCCGAAAGTAAATTCTACTTGTTACAAGGGAGAGGAGATCCTAGTGACAGTCGTTGTATCGTCCGTGTGACTTTAATTAAGTTAACTCGACGATGATTTCGATGGTTTAGACAGTTTTAGTAGGTACCTTCGAAAATATACTTGTGTGGGTTTCTAAAAGGCATCATACACGCCCTACCACAACTCAAGCACTCGAAAAACGTATTCTGCACGCTTCATCCAGTAGAACACACTTTTTTTTTTCTGGTTTGAATGGCCAATGCATTTCGCCCCACGGCCAATAGTTATAATCAGTATTAGAAACGATTTTCAATAACTAGAACAAACATCAATTAACAAGACAATACACTAAACTCTAGAAACTTTCAGAACATTACAAACACGCAACGTGCCGAATTTTCACTCCAGATTCAAAAAATCTTACCGTTCACGACGGTGGCTACAGAAAAACTTCTCCCCCCTCGCAGTTCGGTGATTCCCCGTTGTTCTTCGCCCCAGGCTTGCCACTTCTGCTTCACTTGACGACTCTTCCCAATATGGTTCAACAGTAATGTCGTAATGTTCAAAAGAAATTTTTTGCATAAATTAAGCTATCCAACAGTAAAAGAATGGATATGCTAAACAATGATGATAATTACTAGCCTAAATACCTAACCTAAACACAACCGTTTAAATTACAAAGTTGGTGCTGGAAGTGGCGGCGTTTGGAATCACGTAGCAAAAGTAAACACCTTATTTTTTCTATGAACAAAACACACACTTAACCTAAAAGCAAAAAAAGTTTCAATGGAAAAGAACACAAGCAACTTAAGGCACAGGTTAAGACTTAATTAATTAATTTACAGTTTTAAAAGAACAACTTTAGCTCAGCAAGTGGAAAAGTACGTAACTATACATAATGTTTAAAAATGCTACGCCCAAATTGATAGGGAAGTTGAAGGACACACATACAAATAAATTTGGTCAGTTAACCGTGTGACGGAAACAAATAGTTTACGAGTAATAGGTATCCATGGGTATCGGGTGTGATTCAAAAGACGACGACGGCACAGAATAAATAATGCTACTTATTTATTCTGTGACGACGGTAACTGTTTACGGTACTTTACTTATTTAACACTGTTACAAACGTTCAATATTAACAGCATTAATCTCCGCGCAGAGCCGGTATCGATGTCGCAGGATGTCCCTTGTTCGCTGGACTACTGTAGGCGTGGGTTATGCATCTTCCTGCGAACACGGGTCTCCTTACTTCGTCGATATTGACTCTGCGCTGAGGTTAACGTTACTAATTTTAAAAATTTATTGTAACATTGATAAAAAAATAAAGTATTGTAAACAATTACCATTGGTGTCTTCTAAATCACACCCGATATCCCTGAATACCTATTACTAGAGACATGCAAAATTCGCGTTTTCATTTGGTAGCAAACTAAACTTCACTTTCACACATACATACATAACATACATAACTTTCATACATAACAGAGCATAGTCCGCGATTCAATTGGCCACGAACTTTTATGTGTTGTCATTTACGTGTGTTACGCACATCGGCCAGCGGGAGACGTCGAACGAGTCTATAATCTCTTGGAGTCTAATCAGCTGTCAGAAAATAATGCGAATTTCGCATGTCTCTACCTATTACTCGTAAACTATTTGTTTCCGACACATGGTTATCTGGCCAAATTTATTTGTATTTGTGTCCAACTTCCTTTTCAATTTGGGCGTAGCATTTTTAAACATTCTGTATTGGTCTCCTGCATCTTCCATATTACTTTGGGCATTGAATTTTTGAACATCCAGTACACATGACGGGAGCCACATCGGGCTCAATAATGTTAGGGGCGAAGCCCTGAACGATGACACACTCTCTCACCGACCTCCTCAGCGTAGACTGCCTACCCTATTCTGCTCTGTTCCTAACCCCCTGAATCATCTATCTTTCCCTCTTCCTCTATACTTTGTCTTAGTAAACAGGCAGCCTAATTTACCCATTCTGCTCCATTCGCCACCATGTACATTCTTACCAGCCTTACCACTCACTTCCTTTTCTTCAATGAGTACCAGCCTAATTCCTTCAACAACAATGACGGTTGAAAGTTCCCTTCATAGTCACCAGTCTGCCTTTGCCATCTCCACCACCCACATCACTGCCCGTCTTGAACCTCCAATTCCACATATGGGTTCCACTCTGCTGCTGCATACCCTTAATACTGACTATACCATTGTAACATATGCCTTTTCCTTCACTGCTCAACTAACTCCCTTCAATACCATTCACAGCATCCTTACTGCTCTTTTTCCTTTGACACCACTCACTCACGCTCTCTCTCTCTCTCTCTCTCTCTCTCTCTCTCTCTCTCTCTACCTGTTTTCTCCACAATAAGGCACCCTGCAACAGCATCAGACGGTAACTTACTGCATTTGTATTCTGACTCTTCCTCTATCTCCTGCCCTTTCCATATACATAAATTTGTAATCCAGACATAACATCTTCCTCTTGTGATTAGGAATCTCCCACATTTACTATCTGCCTGCATCCCTTGTGGAAGTCCCAAATTCATCTCACTACAAACTTGTCTACAAGCAAATCATTTCCTTCCCTCATTAGTATTCCATGTGGCACCTTATTGATTATCGAACACTTTCTTAAAGATGAAGCAGATATCAAACTGCTTCGCCTCATCAACGGCCTATACCATCCTTTAATAGTCCAGCTAGCTATGTCATGACTTTTTCTAAATTCAAGTTGATATTCATGCAACCAAGTCCTCTCTTTCGTAACCTGAAGTACATGCTGGACCACCAGTCCCATTACCTTCCCGGTATTCAATGTAAGTGAGACTAACAGGTTTGTAGCTGCCAGACCTGCCCTGCTTGAAGATTATAACCTCCACTGCCTCTTTCCAATCTTGTGGTGACATATCATCCTCCAGTGACATGCAAAACATTACTTCTAGATAGACCAACTCTCTCCCACCAAACTTGAAGTTTCCCATTCAATGTACCATCTGGCCCCATTGCCTTATTGCTCTTTTAACTCTTGTATTAACTTACCTTTTCTATCTGACGCTTCTTAACAGTTGTCTTCCTACCAGGTTCCTGGTTTCCCTTATCCAAAGGCGCCCATAAAAGGGGGGGGGGCAGAATGGCCCCTGGGCGCCCCCCCCCCCGGCCTCTTAACAGATGTTCCACAATGTGTTTAGTTTTGTTTTTCAATTAAATCTATGTATGGTAAGTTTCGTAATCTATGCTGTTTCATGTTTCGAAATATGCCAGTGGCTACAAATTTATACACAGACTATGTCCGTTCCTGTTGACATAAACATATATTATGATCTTGGTCCCCCTTATAATCTGTAAGATGGGCGCCCTTGCCCTTATCGTTATGATTCCAATAAGCCTGCTTCTCAAACAGTAGCAAGTACTATACCATTCAACACTGACATTCCTATCTTGCCTCCTTTTGCCGTCTTAAGTTAACCAAACAATTTCTCAATTTCTTCCCTTAACCTTCCTCCGTCATATTCTATAAGCGGTACTAATCCTTTCCCTGCATAATTTTTATTTATAGCTCCCTTCCCATCTGCCTAATCTATTGCTCAGTGCCTGCCAGTCCCTTCGTTCCTCCATTTTGTATGAATCATGCCTACACTTTGTTTTTAATCTTTTGATCTCCGGTCCATAATACCTTGGATTCCCCTTCCATTAACCCGCAACATTGACTCTTTTCCGCAGAATAAAGTTTTCCAACATAAAATGTCGTTAACTACCTTCAGGAATTCTCCCCACAAAATATATACACCTTGTCATTTAGCCCACTTCTCAAACCTATATCTTAGAAACATTTCTGTCGCTAGTTTATTAACTCGGCCCATATTGCCTCGCCACTTAATCATTAGCCTGTTTAACCACCCTCCTTGTTTTTCTCAAATCTATAATTCTACTACTGGAATGTTGTTGTCACTGATCCCATCTATTACTACCTATTTGGTACTACTGCATCATGCAATAGCATTCCCAGGCCTAACACGTAACACTATATCTAGTACCCACACCCCTCCCTCTTCTTCATGTTTTAATCAGTGGTGGCAAGAAGGGACATTGTCCCTGCATTATTTGTAATACTGTAGGCCTATATGCACTTTTTCTCTCCAATTATCCTTGTTATCTAATACAATCTTCATTCAAACATGTTTAAAGGGCCTGGCAGAATTTAAATTGCTGGTAGTGGTGCAGGTGGATAGTGGGCTCTGATAGGTTTATATGGACCAATCACAAAGTGCAGGTGGCAGCTAGCTGGCAGTTGCTGATGTTAAAGGCCTGGCAGAAATGGTATTGCTGGTGGTAGTGCAGGTGGCTGGTGGACTCTAATTGTCTGAACGGCTTTTCGTGATGTCAGTTGTGGTAGTTGGCAGTTACAGGCAAAGTTGCCGAACTTCAACTTCTTGGCTGCTGGACACAACTACCATCACGTGATCGCGTCTCAGCAACCAATCAGACAATGTTTTGAAAAGCATGCGCAAATTAAAGGGTAGGATAAGTCTGAAGTGTTCAGAATTTAACCCGAGTGAAATTTGCCCGTGTTCGAATTTTCAACTCATAACCTATCGATCGACAACGAGAACTAATCTTGATTTATTTGCAAATAAAATAATGTGTAAATAATTCATTGTGGATGTAGGCAAAATATTAATCTAATAGAAAATATTCACGATTTTATTTTTCGATTTTCGTTATCTTAAAACACTGAATAGCATTGTAGGCGTTCATTATATACTAGTAATCGACAAAACCTACCCTACTCCAGCGAGTGAATTTTCATAAGCGCTTATTACAACTGGAAATCCAAATTACAAAGAATTTATTTTAAAAGTAATTGAAATTCTTGGACGATGCTACAGCCCACTTAAAATTTTGTTGACCTGGCATACAATATTGTATAAAAAGATCGGAAATATTTATTTGTTAAGAAAAAGATTAGGGTTATGTTTTTGTTTGTAACAGGTGGGTACTGTATCAACAAATGCTATCCCTAGACCACTAACTTTATTTAAACGAAATTACCATATCTCATACAAAATTTAAACTCTCAAACTGCACGCAATATTTTTAAACTTTATAAAACTGTGTCGGCCATAAGCTGAGTTTTTGTTTAACACCAAGCCAGTACCTGCAATAGAAACTACCATTTGTGACCAGCATTCCGTGTCACATTTATCTTTTTGTACAATTTTGTAGGACATTTTTTTCTATCTTGAATGTAAATGTAAATTGTAACTGACACTTCCAATCAGCTCGAAGAGCTGTATTATTTAATTGCATTCTACAGTATACTGCTATTTGTATTTTTTAAAAATATAAATAAACAATAAATATTATTATTTGCTGTCCACAAAATTGTACAGAGAAAAATATTCCTGGGAAACTTATATATTTTAAAGATCTCACCGCAAAGGCGTTGTGGTATATCCTGTGGCATGACACACTTTGAGACAGACGTAGGGCCTAGGTGTATTCTAAGACTGTAAAGTTGTTCGCAACACTTTTTATTCCTTAACCACTTTCAGGAGTGACCTTCCACAGTGCGTAGGCCTATGCCATTTTATACACGGAGGATAAATAACAGTAATTTCCGAGGTAACAATCTGTAAGGATCATCAAGTAAAATTACAGTTTTATAAACAATGCTGTAAACCTCTGCTGACCCTTTTGACACAAGACGGCCAGATAACTCTTAAGTTTTTTTGAGGTGCTCAGAGAAAACAGGACTGACAATTTAACATTCTAGTGCCCCGTAATCTCCTTCGCATGTATCAAGGTCAAGACTATTCCTACCTGAAGCAAATCACCACTGAGATTATCATCAGTGCTGCGTTCCAGTTCATCTTCCGAAGCAGGAGGAAGACTTT
Organism: Medauroidea extradentata; assembly: GCA_003012365.1. Taxonomy (NCBI): domain Eukaryota; kingdom Metazoa; phylum Arthropoda; class Insecta; order Phasmatodea; family Phasmatidae; genus Medauroidea; species Medauroidea extradentata. The sequence continues at coordinate 21,266 of PNEQ01016112.1, forward strand.
CAGGGATCGGTGGTGGTGGTTCCTGAAAAACAGAAATGTTCAAGCCCTTTAGACACAGGGATAACACAATTAACTCAAAAAAGCTACATATCTAAAAATAAGAAAATATGTATGTGGCCATATTATAATTATTAAAATTAACTTGGTTAGCACATAGTTACGGGTCAAATTACGTAACTGTTGTACTGGAAAGTAAAGTCAAAGAAATCTTAGTCATCTAATTTAATTCACTAACGAACCTCGAGAAAAAAGTTACCGGTATTTTATGTTTGACATAAACACAGTCTAAAATGGGTTACAGAAATAAATACCTGTTTATATAAAGAGGATAACCCTGCCCTTAAAATTCTAATGTCTCTCTTCAGAACTGATGTGTACGTCAATCCTTCCAACACCTGTCCACCAACATATTTTCTAAACCGTCAAATATGGTTTCTTGGGACTACATGAAATCCTGGGGCATTTTTTCTGTAATTTTTATTTCACACAGGGCAGTCGTAAGCGTAAGAATAAATACAAGCAACCACTACCGAAACTGTCCTACTCGGTCATGATTTCTTCATCCACAGCTGCAAAATAGGAAACAAAAATTCCTGAAAAAAAGTTCCAGGTTACCCCAGTCAACTGTACCTCATCATAGCTGAATGTATAGACATTAATTGGAAACCAAAGAAATAACAAAAATTATATTCATCCAAGAAGACAGTGACGTTACACCTTAATGTCTCATCGATAGTGAGTTCATTTGAGATGGAACCATACTTGATCCGGCAGACCAGAAACAGGAAAGGAAATAACCATGGCCAGTAATGAGGACCGTGTTCGATTTCAGTGCAACGTGCCCTTCATCACTTACCCTTCATGAAGTAAGTTGCATTTTATGAATTTGGATCTAGGGCTCGACAAGGGTAAGTGGCTCGTCCCCTTAGCTGAAGGGGACATTCTAGGCTGCATACGAGCCCTCGCTGTGAATTCGAACAGCAGCATGTGTGACGTCACGTCCGTGATGCACTTTTCAAGGGCTTGCAGCGTGGTAAAGGCCCTTAGATGGCCAATTCGAACACGGCCGAGGACATATCCAGTATAATTCTCCTTCTCCCTTCCTCTAGGTTGGCCTGCCTGTAAGCTTGGTAGCGAATTTCAAATTTAGTTCCGTACATTTGGTTATTTAAATAAGCAATATTGTATTACTATCACATTACGTATTTTGTATGTTTTATAATGTTTCGTAGCGAACAATTTAAAATTATACCAACTGCACAAATTAACTTATTACAGGCCTACAGAAGAATATTTTTTCACTTATTTTTTGGGGGTACCCCTTTATGCCTGTTTGCCCCCCCCCCCTAAAAGCCCTTTAATTGTTTTGAGCTTTTGACAAAAATCTTTGTGGGCGCATGCACACAATTCACCAATTTTTTACTAACATTTTTGGGTACCCCATTCTGCCCAGCTATCCCGTTTTACCTCCCTCCCCCCTTCCTTCCCTCTAATGGCAGAAACCATCGTAGGCGCACTCATACGGACTAAAGGTTTTTTCCCCACTACATTTTTGGGTATCATGTTTTGCCCTTCTAGCCCGTTTTGACCCCCATCCCTGGACATCAATTTTTTTAAAAACCTTCTCGGGCGCACGTACAACTCACCAAAGGTAGTATTCTCGAAAATTACTAGAGTTAGCAGTTTACAAGAAAATTATAGCCTATATGTAAAATTAACGTAGTTTATCTTAACGCCTGAAACGTATGTGGGCATTGCGACTTCCTTGCAAGGCGTATAACAGAACTAACAGGTGTACTGCGATCATATCGTTGCGACGGATTTATCATGTAAGAATTGTAGCACTGACAGCATAAAAGTAGGTGCATAGTTCTGTAAAACTATTGTACTCTGTGGGCAAAGAAACAGCATTATTAAAATAAAACCCACAAGTTTATGGCAATGTTCACCGAGTTTTACAAAATCTTAGAGCCAGATGACCCCATTGTTACTAATGGCAATAAATTATTCACTGTCTACATACCAAGTGACACGTTTTGTAATATCACTAATAAATTGTTTTGCATCACTGTATGGGGTAACGGTTTAGTGAAGTGGTTAGGACGTATTCGTTTGACCAAGATATTTTCGTTCATTTATCACAGGGGCTACCTGAATGAACGATTTTGTAAAACACCGTTTGTTAAAATTAATTTATAATATTAATATTACTATCTCTCAGGTAAGAGTGATTGTATACGCCGTTTGTTAAAATTTATTTATATATTACTATCTCTCAGGTAAGTGTGATTGTAAACACCGTTCGTTTAATTTAATTTATAATATTAATATTACTATCTCTCAGTTAAGGGTTTTCGTAATTATCGTTTGTTAAATTAATTTATAATATTAATATTACTATCTCTAAGGTAAGCGTGACAAGTGTTGAGCTACGCTAGAGCGGACGAGGCTGAATCTTGAAATATTGGTAACTTAATTTTATTCGTGACATACTGTACCCAACATTTAAAACTTTACAACCTACGCGGAGTGGTGAAAGTCATCTTCTGAGCACAATCAACATCTCAGTATCGTACAAACGTTGTCTCTGCTTCCCGTGTTTAATTGAAAGTCTGGAAAGGCGAGGGGATGTTCGGAGGGTCCATACCTCGGTACTACACCAATATTCACCCCTAGAAAACAATATCTACTTTAGATGACTGGAATAGAAAAGATAACGTACCAACTACGAGTCCTCCACAACTTGCATGGCGAAACACTCTCAGCTTCACAATAAAATAGTTCATAGAAGTGTACAGGAAAAAGCCAATTTTGATGGTTGGGGATGAAGAAACATTTTTCAAGCACGTGTACTGGTTAATTGGAAATTAAAGTAAATTTTGATATGAAAAACGTTTTACTCTGCTGACGAATATTTGTGAACTAAATAATATAAATATTTGACTATTAGACATTAATGTTAGTATTCTACTACCCTTCATGTATTCAATTGACAAATACCTACAATCATGGACGTTGGGTATACGTATCAATATTAAACGCCGTGCGTCTGTGTTTGCTTTTTTTTTGTTTCTTTTTATTTTTTTTTTCAGAGGTAATGTAACTGCTGGCAAAGTGGCATCTGTACAGAAGAAGTTTATTCATGTTTCAGTGTGCTTATTACCATGTCTAATTGTATTTTGTCCTGTAACTTTGAACTTTCATGTACCATCGAAAACTCTGTTCGGGGTAATAAACTATGTTAGTCTAGTTTATATCTTCCGCCTAGGTACTGAAAGATTCCGTACAGCAACTTCGTGTATTCTGTGACGTGTTTGTTACACTCACCAGCAGAAAACAACGTATTGTAAGCATGCTAATCTCTCAGCCACGCATGGACAGTCACATCACTATCACTATAGACACGCACACGAGTATTTCACGTAAGGTCAGGCTGAACGTCAAGAACGTATACTTCACTGGTACGTCTATGATTAGTAGAGAACTGAAAAATTCGCGTTTTCTTTTGGCCCCAAGCTAGAATTCCAGCAACTGTAAGTTCGTGCCCCTTTCGCAATTGGCCCGTGACTTAATTGACACTTCCTGGAAGTCGCTCAACCAATAGTAACGAAGCAACTGAATGCAGGCCCATATCACTGCGTCATCGAGCAGCCAGTGAGCAGATAACGTCTGCTTGAATACACATATGTTCTTGTAGGCTATCCTACAGGGCAGTGAACCCGCGAATTTTTCGGTATCTAATGATTAGACGACAGCTGTTTCGACACACGTTTGACGACTGCAGTAATAAATAAGGAAATAATTATAATTTAATGAGTATATCAAGTGCTATCTGTTTACACGGTTAGAAGCCAATGACAATAGTTAACCGACTAGTACAAGTGCGTGTACAGAACTGAGAAATCTATGCTGTTGTCACATGAATTTTCTGAAGACTGCTCTACATAAAGAGTGACGGAAGCACTCTCGTGTAACTAGAGCCACGATTTTGTTGGAGAAAGAATTTTGCCCCACTTTGTTTCAGTGTCTTTCGTGCACATCGGCAGCTTTGCTTCATTGTTATTGGCACCGTGTTATTGTTCAGACACGTTTCTTATTTGACTGCACCAATCAGAATAAGATTATTGTAACTCCGTACCCTGTAATTTGCCAAGGCAAGTGAGAGTAAACTCACCCAATCACAGACGATGTAGCAGAGTTACACGTGAGCATATAATGCATTGAAACCAAATGTTGCACAAATATTTTCGCCATACAATCGTGGTTCTACATATAACGTGTGTAGAGTGCGCCCATCCATGCTCTTTCCTCACTACCTTTTACGGTTTGCCGCATCATTTTTTACAGGGTGCATAAACGTTTTACAGCAAATAGTGTTATTTTGCATTTAACGCACAAAATAATACAAACAAAGAACATTAGAACAGGAACTTAAGGTGACCGCCTGCCTATGCCGCCGGCCGAGTGGTATGCGGAGCTTCGGCCGTTGCAAGACTATTCGAAAACTGTTCAACGCGCATGAGTTATGTCTGTTTAGGAATAAATTTCAAAGTATGTCACACACGTGTATACCCATTTCAGGTTTACCACTACTCATTAAAACGTTTTCTCTAGGGCGAAAATGAATGTTTTAGCGATCCCTTTATGGTATGAAAATCTTGGCGCAGTATCTTTAAAAACGTATAGGCGCATACAATACACTTTTGTCTTTAATAATAAGTAGGGCCCGGTAGTTTCCGCGAAAATATTTTTTGCAGCACGAAATGCTATATTGGACCATACCGTGATACGCTGGTGTAATTGTGGTATACTGCATCGATAGTCGAATTTGGTAACTTTCACTCATAAACAAACCTTCCTGGCCATAGAACCATCATGGTTATGCTATAAATTAAACATACCGGACGTTCACTTAAGTGTGTTACATATTTTTAGATATGATTCCTTGTTAAAAATGAGGTGAAGTTATACCACGAAAGTTTTTGGTTGGCGCAAATCGTAAGGGAGAAATTCGCGATACAAAATTGACATTGAAAAATATTTGTTAAATAAAAGGAGGAGAAATAAATAATGCATTTCCGGGTAGTATATAATAACAGCTAAGTCTGCAATCTGCAAAAAAAAAAGTGTTGAATATCTTTCACTTTCAGTAGATGATAGAGTTGGTAAATATATTTTTGGCATATAATATTTTAACACTACATTTTTTTTTTGCTATTTAATTACACAGTTTGTGGTAGGAGGTCCCAATGAACAAAAACGTCCGCCCTGTCGCAACACCCTCAAGTCAACCGTTTTCGAGAAAATGTACTTCGAAAATTTGTAACTTTACAGGTCAGCAACACGCGGTACATAGGAGGTTCGAGGAATCGTATTATTCAATGACGGTGAACGGTATTCGAACCCCTTTTTCACAGATGCAGATATGCTATTGTTCAAACACACTCGGAATGTCATATCTTTTTCTCCTTACTTTTTTGTTACTTTAACAAACGTTGGTTTTCAATTTCATTTTCAATTGCGAATGAGCCCCTTAAGATTTGCGCCAATCAACAGTATTGTATAATTTTACCTCATTCTTTACAAGTCATCTTCTCGTAAAATTTTCAACATAGGCCTACTTTCATGAACATGCTGCATATCGATAACTGTGCGCAACATTGTGCTTATTCACGAGAAATGTTTAACCAGGTAGATATTCTAAACAATCTGAGCAGATAGTTACTTACGTTATATAGCCTATAGTTTGAATAAGTACACAAGACAAGCCAACGGATACTCCAAACATTTCAACTCACCCACTTCTCAAACTCGGGGCCCGCCACGCTTGAAGGTCACGATACTGACATCAGCACTTGGTTCTATTCTGTTCACGGTAAAGTTACCACTTTTTAAGGTCCTGCTAGTGTTTCCTTTTCAGTCGTTCCTAAGTTTCCGCCACTTTTCAACGTAAATATTGTCACATAACTTGACCAATATAGTTTATACATTATACACAAAATATAATTAGTAGTGACTAAAGCTTGTTGGAAGGCCTTCAAAAAGTGGTCACTTTATGATGAATGAACTATACCCACGAGGATGAACGTGCACTTCGATTCCAAGCACGTGATCCGTCTTCCTTCACCGCAGATCTGATGTCGGCGACTCACGTCACATAATCGAACACATACTAGATCCGAGTACTGTAGAACATTATGAAGACATGCAGGCTGCTAATGCCCGTAGATAGCGCGAACGTGCCATGCCACGTGGGCCAGTGTTATCAGGGTGATTGGTTACCTCCGCTATCTCCCAGTTATGGTGTGCCTCTTGATCGATATCCTCTGGGGTACCTCCCCCTTCCAACCCCTCCGTGAGCAGCCCACGCTATTACACTCACTTCCGGGACAATCAGCTCTGCTATGATTACTTCTGACCACCTGAGAGACTGCAGCTTCCCACACACAGCCAGCCGCAGTTTGAAGAAGTTGTCTATAAACGTTAACTTTACTGCAAAGAATAAGGTATTTGAAAGTGAGGCAAAGAAAAATGCATTTACAGCTGAAAAAAATAGCATATAGTCCTTAGGTGGTGTAATGTGTTTTTTTATGTTTTATTTGCAGTAAATAAAACTTTCTTTACATACAAATTTTCTTAAAAGCTACTACCATCTTTACCATAAAACATACTGGTGAATAATAGCAATACGAATTTTTTGATTACCACCTCTGTATACTACGCATAACCATTTTTTATAATAAAGCTGCTTTGCGTTAGTTACTTACAAGCATATATTTGTAGCAACAAAATTTGGGTTGCTACAAATAAAACGTTTGGTGTTTAGTGTAAACAAATTCGACGAGCAAACTGTGTTTCTCTAGGTGATTACTACCGTACTCGTTTGAGATTATAAAAAAACACATATACATACGTGCATATATACACACATATAGGTGTGTGTGTAAGTATGCTTACAATAAGGAAAGGTATTTCTTTGGCTGAACAAACACAGATGCCTTTGGGCAATAGAAGTTAGTGGAGACGGGGAAAAATTCGCGTGTTCACTTACATGTAGGCTAGCCTCCAAGAACACGTGTGTATTCAAGCAGACGTTATCTGCTCACTGGCTGCTCGATGACGCAGTGATATGGGCCTGCATTTAGTTACATCCTATCATTGGCTGAGCGACTTCCAAGAGGTCAAGGGCCAGTTGCAATCGTTATACCAACTTAAAGTTGTTTGAATTCTAGCTTGTTACCAAAAGAAAATGCGAATTTTTCACGTCTTTAGTAGCTAGAGATATTCATAATTCGCGTTATTATATAGTGACAGACTAGACTACACTGCTCTGTATATACTCAAGCAGAATCTTTCAAGACACTGGTAAACAGCGGAAATTATTTCTGTCAACAAAGTCTCCAATAAACGATAGCGTCTTAATCCTACTATTATTGCATAAATAGAGGTACGTCAATTTCGCAGATACATTCCAGGTCAGGTAGAACGCCAAAAATGTAAGTAGGGGGAGCATGGGCGTTTTGACCCCACAGGGAGCAAAACCGGCCTAACCTGCATATGGTTAACATGCCAGCCCCCTCCCCTTGGTGGTGCAAGGCCTCTGATTGGCCAAGACGTTGTCTAGGGGGGCGTGTCCTGGGCTGTGATTGGTTGTAGGGGTCTTTTGGTAAGAATAGTACCTAAGTGCCATGAGGTCTGTGATTGGCCGAGAGCTTAAGCCCCGCCCTGTATGTGTGTATTGATTGTGTGTATGTAGGCGAGGGGTGCAGAGGAGGCAGTGTACAGAGGGGTTGGCGACCCTTTTGGTACAAGTTGTGTCTAAGCGCCATGTGGGTATTGATTGTGTGTAGGTGAGGGGTGGGGGAGTCT
>PNEQ01016113.1:0-13185 GCA_003012365.1 Medauroidea extradentata
CCTTGCTGCGCACACTCCACTCTACAGCGTGTCAGCAGGTGGTGTGCGGCGGGGTTGCCTAAGCTGAGTTTTCATTGCGCTCCCCTACGAAGACGGTACATTTCCGCCTACGGGTTTATAGTTAAAAAGTGCTTGTTTTGGCTCGTACTACCTGCCCTCAAGCGTTGTATCATGAATTAATATACACCCTGTATAACCTAAATATTTAAAAATTGTAAACACTGCTATTCGAGCTCAACATCAGATAATACTTAACTCTAACAATAAAACGATATAATTGAGTTTTGTTACTGTACCAGCTCTCGAGGCGTAAAGGAAAGAAAGTAAACCACGCAATGTGGGAATTGTGCAATCGGTTTAAACAACGGTCATATTTCAATAAATACTATAATTTGTTTGTATCGCAGTTACATATTTACAAATCAAGGGGTTAGAAGTAAAACTACCCAAGTCTTTTTTCTCCGGAATTGAGATATTGCAGCCAAGTACTGTGAATATCACTCTCCATGTGTGGTAATAATACCCAGGTTGTGACACCTTTCCTCTCATAGAAGTACTCTTATTTTCAGCTTTGTAGAATGGTTTGGTTAATTTTGGCAAAGGTTTTTCGAAAGTTACTGAAAATGGACTTGGGTAGTTTTACTTCTAAACCCTCGAAATGGTGAATGCGACGTTTACGCGTCAATTTCCTCACAGGTAACAAAATAGATCCTACAACGGTCGTAGAAGTACAGGTCTGGACACTCGCCTATCTACCAATGTATTTCACTTGACCCCCTTGTCGTTTGGCTGCAGTTCGCCAAGTTACCGAGAGTGTTGTGCGTCTTTGGCGCTGCAATCAGGACGGTCGGGCTCAAACTCCGCGATCTTTTTTCCAGTGTTTACATTACATAGTAAATAACGATTACCGGAGCCATGATTTAGGATTGTGAGCGAAGGAAGGATTTCATAAATTGATAAAAAATACGTTTTGATAAATTGTTTATCCTTATAATATAAATATTGGAAAAACGTAGGAGGGAAGTGGGTGTAGTTTGAGCCCGATCGCCCTGATTGCAGCGCCAAAGACGCACAACACTCTCGGTAACTTGGCGAACTACAGCCAAACAACAATGGGGGTTTCCAGGCGAGTGTCCAGGCCTGTTCTTCTACGGCCGTGGGTCCTACTAAACCGCAGTCGAACCAAACTGCTACGAACTCCGACACCACGACAATTCATAGAAGGAATGAGTACGATAAAAATCACGTCTTATCGCTTCTGTTACTACTTATTAATTCTGTGGTGAGGTGAAGGGACAACACAACATCCATTCCCGAGCCAGCATTCGAACCCAGGACCTCTCGCTCCGTAGATCAGCGCCTAACCGACCTCACTACGGAGACTGGCTACGACCTAACCAGACTGCTGTATATCAAAATGTACTGCCTGTGGATCGATTCTGTAACATTTTCAGTTCCTAATACGATGTTTATACAAAGACAGTCTTTACGACGATAATTCGTATTCTGTAACTAAAAATGGCGCAGTGACAGTCTCCCAATTGTCTCATGACTATCTTTATATAAAATTCAGGTTCTCGAGTGTTTTACGAGAGAAAGTTCATAAAAATAGCAGACTTTTTTAGGTTTCCATTCTACAACCATCCTCGCAGAACTAATCCGATTGAATTGTGGCTGGATAAGAGACAGAAATACATACTTTTATATTCCCTAAAATATGTAACACGTTCCGTAAATTATAGCTTTGTGTATAGTAACTATACTGCCAATGCAAAACACAAATTTAAAACAGCGAGTGTGCTGCTATCTCTTGGCCGTAGGTACACTAATACAGAAAATGTGCTGATATTCGGGAATTTTTGGTCTCCGGAACGCAGGACTGCACAACTCAAAATGGTGGTGTAAACAAGTATAAAACAGGTATAAACAAGTAGGGCCTGTTCGATATTTTGATAGATAGATAATTATCGACATCAAAATTAGAATATCTAGCCGATATCTAAAATTTTAAATATCGATATATCGGTGTTACGATATTATCGACTTTAGGAAGTGTGGAGCAACGCTGGAATGACTGGGCAGGGGAAACGGGAGATTCCCAATAAAACCCGCCAACCAACGGCATCGTCCGGCACGATTCCCACACGCGAATATCCGGGGACTGACTCCAACGGGAGTTGAATTCGGATCACCTTTGTAGGAGAGGAATGATCTGACCATTCGGCCACCACGGTCCCTTAAATAAAACATGAATTTAGCTTTGACTCAATAGGTCATCATCGTGATTTTCGCCTCAGTTGAACACTTGTACAAAGTTTAACCTGTGATGTTAAGATTTTTCGAAATTTGACCACTTAAGGGGTGAAAGGGCATGAAATTTATTTTTGTTCAGCTGATGATGTGAATCTTGCCAGTTGCGATATCGAGGTGTTATTTTATTTAGTATGATGCTTATTTAAATACAAAGAAAGTTATGTCCGTTTTATACTGATAAAATAGCTCAATTACCGCTAGCAAAAACTTATTACCTTTCAAAGCAGATTATGTATAAAGCAAGTACGGCAACCTAGAAATCATTTATACGGGAGTGAACATTCTGCAATCATATCGTTACGTATTGCTGTACAGCGTCTGTCTGTTGAACGAATGTTCATATAATTTACTTTTAATGAACTTTCAACTGTTGGGGTCACAGACTCGGGGTAAATCAGTTGTACTATCCGACTACACTTTCATATTCAAATTTGTTTTGCTATGACTGTAAATAAAGCCCGGGGCAATCGTTAAACGTGACGGGGACAAATTTAAGACTGCTTTTCCCATGGGAAACTATAGTTACATAGCCTTATGCAGAGCAATTTAAAGATATCCTTCAGTTAAAGTACATATTCACTGCTGCGAATAATACACGCGAGCAAAGGTGCGGGCGACTGCTAATATACAACATGTCCCAGAACAAACGGATGCCATTGTTGCATCTGAGAGGAAATGTCCTTTACCACTATTTGATCAGACGCACCGATAAGTAGTTACGAATTGAAATAATTAGCCAGTCAGGTTTGCGCAATCATTCACACACGCCCACATTTGCACGCGTACCACTGTACTCACTTTCGATGTCACTAATCACTCCCCCTACACGTTGTCTTTCCGCTGTAGCGCGCACCTGATTGGCTACATATTTTAATTCATAACTACTTATCGGTGCGTCTGATCAAATAGCGGTAGAGGACATTTGCTCTCAGATTTTTATTTTCTCTCAGATGCAGTAACGGCGTCCGTTTGTTCTGGGACACGTTTGTGTAACTAGAGACCTGAAAAATTCGCGGTTTTCTTTTAGGCGCAAGCTAGAGTTCCAGCAACTATAGGTCTCTATCACGTTCATAATTGGCCGTTGACTTACTCGACACTTCCTGGAAGTAGCTGAGCCTATGTTAAAACTGTCTCTGAATACAGGTCTATTTCACTTTGTCAGCGAGCAGATAATAAACAGCTGCTGTCTGCACGATTTCACATATATTCTTGGAGGCTAGCCTAAAGGTTAGTGAACCCGCGAATTTTTCCGGTCTCTATGTATAACACGCCTTGAGTCAGGACACAAGCGTATGATGAATTAAGTCAAAAACTGAATATTAGCAATACAATTTCATATCTTTAAGCAAAATCTTAGCCTTCAAATAGTTCGTCGACTGTTCCACATTATTCAGAATTAAGTTCCCTAAAACCAAGTGTTATTTTACTGAATATTTAAAGAAATTTAAATGTTATAGCTGATTGTCAGGGTAGCACTATCCCTTTATGGACAAATTGAAAACATTTTTAAATCGCTTTCACCACCCAAAATTTACACACTACGTCCTTACTCACACTGTTTTTACAGGAGACGTGAATAGACCTATACGCGCTGAGGTATGGCTTTATGTCTCGTCGATAATGAAGTCACTAGAGACGGTAACACACAATGCCTGACAGAACTGGAAGAGAAATCGGACAGAACCGTTGTTAAAAAACCATCCTTGCATTCGACAAGAGTGAATACGATAAGTCAGACGTCAATAGAACAACGGTATGACAAAATAGTTTTTATGATAATATTAATGAATGTTGCTATTACAGCCTTCCTATCCCCAATAGAAATAAAGGTTTTTCGGAAATGTTCTGTTCAACTTGTCACCTTGCCCAGATCTTCGCGGTGCCAAACGCGGGACTTCACACTAACAGCCAACCAGTGGCGAGCAAGTCCCGCTTCTTGTGGAGGTCCTAGGGGGATGTTGAGATCTGCCGACCAGGCAGTCCTGACGAGCAACCCCAGAATTTAACTCGGGCCGTTTCGCCTTTTTCCAGCCGGCCCGGCGGTAATTATGATCATCATCGTGGTAGCGGGCAACCCCTCCGGCCAGGCAAAGTATATGGTAGCATCAGCCACCGTCTCGCCTTCGAGGTTCCGGCGCCCACTCTCCCGCCAACACCCAGTTTTCCCGCCACTCGCACAATGCTGCCAACCGGACAAACAAACACTCCCCGCCGTCCTGCGCGCGTGTGTGCACCAACATCGTGAGCAGGGAAATGTGTGCTTCCCCGCAGCGCGCCACGCCCCGCCAAGGGTCCGCGTCGTCGGTGATTCTCGGCCGAGCACGTATACAATGCCAGCGACGGGGGCACGTCCTGAAGGAAAAGACGGAGCCCTTTGTCGAAGACGTCTATGATTAGCGGTTGACTTGTGACATGCCGTCTGGGGCGAGAGAAATCGGACAAATTATTTTTTTTTTTTTTACTCCCCGCGTATGTAATTCGTGCTTTCGCCCTTCTTACGGACGTCCGCGCCTTGATGCGCGTGTTTACTAACCGTTGACTCTGGGCGGACTTTAGCGGGTGAAGGGGTGTAAGAAGGGCAGAATAGACGTGATGTGGGGGTAAGACCCCTCATTTTCTTCCGCCCTGCACGATGACAGGAATCTAGGATGTGCAAGCCTAAACATCGAGCGAGCGCGCTTCATCGACCGCCGGCCACTCCACACGAGGTCCGTCAGCTGGCGTCCGCCGCGTGTTACGGGATCACAGAATAGTTAGCATTACAGAAGAGAAACACTCGGTAGGACGGCAACTCAGTCACACAAGTCAGCAGAATGTCTTCGCTGGCCAGCGACATGGCGGAAACGCCTACCTTCAATCAGTACAGCCACGTAATTCTCCAGTTTGTTTCAGTGCCAGTGCATATCTGCAACTCTGCTTCATGATCCGTGATTGGATGTTTTAACTCTCAAGTGTTTTGGGATTCCGCCCGCAAATCACAGACTTGTTGTGTTGCAGTAACCTCATTGTTACTGGCAGAATCAAATGAGAGAAATCACTTCACAAAGACATCCTGCCTGCTACCATGAATAGAGGCACGTGAATTTCGCAGATATATTCTAGGTCAGGTTGAACGCCAATACCATGCACTTCACTGTAACTTCTGTGATTGTACGACGGTTGTCTCGACACACATTATTTGTATTTAAAAAATGCTGAAACTGAAAATAAAAATTTTAAAAATTCAATAATATTTTTTAAAATAAAAATAATTTTTATTCTTTATTTTCATGAGCATGCCGTTATAGCCTGCAATGTCTTTATCCACTGTGATATTTTTGAGTTTGTTATATCAGTTGGTTTAAGAGTAGTCCTTAAAACGGAAACATGCAAAATATGACTTTAACAAGCCATTACGCGAAAACTATGAGAGATTAAAAAATTTCATAAGAATCAAATTTAATCACATTTTGTGTCTAAAGTAAGATAAAAATATCTGATACGAATAAAAAATAAAAAATGGTGATGAAAATTGCGGTAGCCGCGCCCTTAAGTAAATAATTCACAGCGCTATCACGTGCTACCCTCTTGCACTGTTGGAAGCCAATTGATACTATGCGATACTAACAATCCTCGTTATTGCAATTACTAAATCGTCTATCACAAGAAAAATTCTACAAAAAATTTATAAGAAGAGATGATGGTATATCGTGAAAATGTTTTTCCAACATATCCTTGAAAACGCTCTAGTTAAGAGGGCGTGGTACACAATTCAACGCTAAAAGCATTAATCTATAACTGTAGGTTTCTTGAAGCCAATTTGCTGAAAAGTAAACAATAGCAATCTTAGACATTGTTTTAGCCAACTTTTTAAATAAAATTGTTTCCAGTGTTACGAACTTCTGAGGCACAATCTCTGACGCCGGAACCTCGTGCATTTAACTGCGGCGCAAGAGATCATGCGTAACGAATTAGTAATTCTGGATAAATATTTACTCATAAAGTTGGCAAATACCATTATATAGAATTGTCATTGAGTATTTTATCCACATTTGCTTCGAAGAAAGCGTGGAAATCAATTGATGTTTTCAACGTTTATATATTTACTTCGCACTCCTAATTGCAACACATGTATGATTGGTTGATGCACGTCTGACACAACGTAGCTGTCTGCGGAACAATAACGGGCTTCAAATATCGGGATTCTTATAGCAACTGTCAAACACAGTGGCGAGGCGTGAATTGTTCTAGGGCAAGCGGTGATTTTCAGTGACTATACACAATCTCAGTTTCCTGTAGAACCATTTGACTCGTAGAGACAAACACACTCCACAATTAGTAGCGTGTAAGAGACGAGGAACATATTCTCCAGTAATAATACTCCTACATGCTTAAAGTGTATAGCCGGATCTTCTACTGCTTGCCTGTGAACACGACCACGCCTCGCTACTGGTCAAACAGGGCAACAGCTCCACGTACAAGCGAAAGACAGTAATATTCTGGTAAGCTGAACGTGCGTTGAAACCCAGCAAACAGTCAAGTTTTCCCGCGATAAACCGTCAACATCTCTAATTATAAGTAAATAGTTTATTTCCACATTGTACTAACCTCTCGTACGACAGCCATAGATTTTTACAGCCTACATTTAAAAAAAAGAACTTGCCGTTAAAGTCTCCAATTACGCTTAATTTAATTTCGTTTCTTTCTTAACTGATGATGGGTTGTCTTTAATCTTTAAGTAGTAGTTTTACTTTGGTTAATTATTTTCATATTCTTGATAATTCAAATTGTTAAATACAATCTGTATCCATCAAAAACTATTTTTTTTGTATTTAATGTAGCATTCAATTTTTTGTTCTGAAATTAATTTATACCACATGACAAGTTTTATTACATAATAAACCGCAGCTATAGAAAATAATTTGTCTAGTAGCACTCACCCACAAGCTTTGCTTATGTGAGTGTGATATCTTCCAATATATAACAAGTATTTATGTAAAGGGCTGTAATTCGGTATATGGAAATAAATTATTATTAAAAAAATTACTTACGAGAAGATTTATTTTAAAATTTGACAACAGAGGCTTAGTTAATTACCTTATCTTCAATTACGCACACTATATATGTATTAGTTTGGAATAATTACACAACACTAAGATTACATTAAGCTAAGAATATTCATCCCTCATTAATTAACGGTAGGCTAATGTCGAAACACTCTTACATCACTCATTGATTCTTCACGAACACTTGTTTTAAGGCGGTCTCCTACCCCACGCTTCAAATGCTTTGCAGTGTGTTCGTAAACAGTTTTTTTCTGCGAAACAATTCCACGTGTATCCACTGTACCAACGTATGAAAAAAAACACATTTCAGACAAGGTCGGAACCTCATTATTAAGACACTATGCTCATTAAAATCACTGTTTCTAAGCCGTCCAACATGGCTAAAAACGGCCTTTTCAGACTGACGTACTTCAAAATGTACTAACCGTATGTATTTGAAACTCAGATTGCGATAAGCACTGAACTTTGCTATATGCGGTTCGGAATAAAGTGAGCACTCAAAACAGCCCTGTTAAATTTCTCTTTGCAGTAAATTTGAATCTTTTCGCCCTCAACGTCTCAACGACGGGAAATGTCTAACCTATCTGGACACGTCACTTAATGCTTGCGTGTTTAAGATAAATTGTGCAGTCGATAGGAACCTATATAGTTTGACAAAAAACGTTTATTAATTATGTAAAACATAGTTATGTAAAATTTAGTTCATTTTATTTCAGTATTGCTGTATTTAAATAGGAAAATACGCGGAACTACTTACTACAATACGCTGCCAACCATACAAGCAGTAAGGTAGCTATTCTTAACGTTGAATCGTATGCAGTATACAATTATATGGTCACCGCTGAGTGTCCCGTAGTAAAAACAGTTCGGCGGGAACCTTGCACGCTAGTTCTGCACGTGGCTCTTTGAGGCGATGTGGCATTTCATGCGCGATTCATTCAAGGTCACCCTAATGTCTCCGTCATTTTTTAGTCTCTCACGCGCAGGCAGGCGGCGCCCTTAATACCCGTCCTTACTCTTTACGACTCTAGCCTTAACAAATCGAAATATTTCACTAGCGGACTGTTGAATACTTCTTGCGTCAAACGTCGATAAAGGTTGCTCACTATAAAGTGAGCAATTTTAATGCCCTCCCAACAGACATGAGCTACTTGTAGCTATGTGGTCTGCGACGTTAAGTCTCGAAAGAAAGAAATAATAAAATAGTAAAGGGGCAGGACCCGATGGAAGGGCATCACGACCTATATTTAATAGAATCCTGAATTGAATAGAACACCCATAGGCCTTCGCCGAACATGGTTGAGCTACCAGCATCAATATGGCGACCGAGCAGTTGGGCCAGTACAAAGATGGTGACCCCACTTGACGTAAACAAATTACAGTCGAAAAATAGTTGGTACACAAGATGGCGGCAGAAGATGAACAAGATATCGGACGTGACACGAATATGAAAAACCAAACCGAACGCTGAGAGATTAAATGAAACTAATCTCAGCGATGGAGAAGCGACGGAATGTTAAGGAACGAGGAAACGGGAGAACCCCGAGAAAACCCACCGGTCAACGGCAACGTCCACAAAGTTTCCCGTATGCGAAAAGTCACCGGAAATGGAACCTCGATCAACTTGTTGAGAAGCAAGCGCTCTAGTCTTTACACTAACCATGGCCGCTTTAAGAGAAATTATATGAATATGCTTAGTATACGTACAGCAAAATATTCATAAAAAATTGTGATATGACAGGAAATGGCTGAAAAGATGTGGGGGTAGTTGCTCACGCTATTTTAACAGCTTTTACGAAGTAATGTAGAATATCTTAGCACTGTATTATGTGTGCTCATTGACAACGGAGTGAACTGGTGTTTCACACCACGTGGTTCTTGTCAGCTATTCTGGCTCTCATAGCATCCATAAATTAGTTTCAGTACAGCTTGCGTGCGCAGCGCATTTCCGTTACAAGTCGCGCCTTAAGGGGCTAATTGACATGCTTTATGGCTCGTAATAAAGTGTTTAGCCACTTACAGCGATGACGTTTCGTGCGAAATGCTTACAGTAGACATTCCCATTCAGTTCCTCTGCGGTTCCACTAGTGAAATACGTTAATATGATCTACGGCATGTTAGAGAAACTACATTGAAGAAATTTTTTTGTGTTTTTACGAAGAATTTATTTGTAAATTTGTCGAGATCATTTTTATCGCAGCAGAAATAAACCAAGTTGAGTTTAATTGGACACGTGACCATGGAGTATTGATCTAAAGCTAACAGTTTTATTGAAGCTATGTGTAAAAGTATAATCTATGTATATTCTGAACAACTATGCTAATAATAAGACTATGATATTATCTTAGAACTCACCTGTAGGTTAAAAAAAATCGTAAATAATTTCCGAAAAAAATACGTCACACAGGTTAGTTTTTTTTACAGCATAGACTACCATTTAATTGTATCGAGACGTATATGTTGTGTGTCCTAGGATGTTATCACTCGCACCTTCCTGGCATGTACAAGATGCTGGAGCTAGTGTCCGTTATAAAAAAAACAAGTGGTAATGAACCTCTATCAACAAAATTGATGCACCCATCAGTTAAGCGGGAAAGTAAACAAACACGTCACTAATTTAATAACTGCGGCATACTTAATAACGGTTGATGCATTTTATAAAACCGGCATGTACAGTTGCGCAACAAAACGGATTTAATAATATGATAAATGCCCGCTGAATTCTTTTGTCACTGAAAACTTGTGTGCAAGTTACGTAACTCGGGGAGGCGAACGATTCAAAGTGTTTTTATGACCAGCCTGGTTTCTTCGTGGTAGCTGTTTGTGGAGCGCTAGAGGGTCTGCTGATTTCCGTTATGTACAGCAATATCATTTCTACGTTCAAGCCAGTTAAATGTCGTGCAGTGCTTTTGCTCTTTTTCCCACGGGACTCCAAACAATGAAGATATAATTTTATTCGAAGGAAGTGTAGTTTAGTGTCCAATACATGTTTCTGTCTTTTGTCTTTCGAATCTGGTTTCAATGTTCCAAAATACGGTAATATGTAATAGAGCAGTTTTTTTGGCCGTTCTTATGAATCCGAAATTCATGTTTTTTAATATAGGGGCGTTGAGTTTTTAGACTTACTATGACGATGATCTTTGAAATAGCTGTGCAATGGAACTACTTGACTAGATGTATTTTTTTTGGACACACTCTACTGTCGTGCAGCTATCTGTCAATGAAAACTACAGAGAATAGAAACATATAAATGAGTAAAGTATGTCTTAGCAAACATTGTCCTGTTGAATAAAGCACACTCTGCTCATTTATGTTTTCCTATTCTCCGCAATTTTCACCGACAGATATCTGCACCGCAGTGGAGTGTATCCAAAAAACTACATACAGTCTACTGTGACGTTTGACGTACGTATTCTTTTCATGTATATATAAATGTAATGCTTGTTAAGTAGTTTTCATCTTATTTAAAAAAAAAAAGGATCAAACGCAACTCGTAAATACTCGTTTCAAGCGTAGGTGGGGGTAACTATTAATTCACTAATTCGCAACAAGTCAGCTCAGAAAACCGATTTTACTATCATCCATCACGTTGGCTATCTGGGCATCTCGTTTTCATCTTCACGCACTAGGCTTCGAATGCTGTGAATGCTTCTAGAAATTATCGGCCGACCAATCTGTTTTAGTGTTATGATAGTATGTTGCCTGCAGTGTTTATATTAAATAGTTACTTACCTAATAAAGACCTTTCACTATGGAGGCAACACTTATAATTTTGTGTTCATTCATGAGGTTTCGTTATAATTTTCGGGAAATTAAGTAAAGATGTGCACAGTGCCCCGGATATGTGATAATTTAATTTTTACCGACTCACACGTATAACTACGTTGGCATAATTCTACGTTATGTACAATTAAACTCACTTCCCCTTTTCATTCAGCTGAAAAATATTTTACTTGCATGGTCTGGCGAGTAATCACTCAACAACTATCTGCCAGATTTTTGTTCCGGAAACAAACTAAAGGCACATAAATTTTGTGCAACACATACCAGTGCATGGTGGCTGTATGTGCCCATACAAATTTGTTGAGCTACGGCCGTAATTTCAACAACTTTTATTCACAAGCAACACATTTTAAATGGTAAGTATTGTAAAACACATAAGAATATTGCCAAATGAAAGTTCTTTAAAATGTAACTTCGGTGAGCTGAATGTAATCTCAGCTCCTACCCCTTCCAGTAAATATTCGAAGGGGATAATTAAAAGTTACTGTCACTCACGAATCGGAAACTCACGCCCGTCGATTGCGTCGTAACTCCTCGGACGTAAGAGAAAGGCTAGTAGACCTCTGACTTTCAGTCTCGTAAATACAATTCCGATAGATCACGACTTCCCACGAAATATTATTTACGACCTATCTATTCACAGTAAAGTAGAACTACGAAGAGAATGAATACGACGTATTTAAAATGGATCCAACAAACGTCTACTTGCCTATGCAGTTTCATCCAAATTACTGAAAGATTTCTTCGTTCTCCGCATGTAGAGAGTAACCATACTGTCACTATTAATTACTAAAGATGAATAAATATATAGCTTACACCACTGTCTAAAAAATTTAATAAACTTTATAATTAATTATTTGCATGCTAGTTATCAAAGTACTCTTACTCTCAAGTTTTGATTATTTTATTCAAAACTAACAGGATAAAAATATTTAGTCGTGGTCAACTAATACAACATTTACACTTTGCAGGACAGGGGGCAGGTTAAAAAACTTATATGTACAAATATAAAATATGCTCTGTTTTACATTGAATACCTAATATATATTTTTTTTGCAATGTTAAGAATTCATTTGGAGTTCTACGAACCTGAAGTGTCCATACCACCGACTGGTCTTGAATTGATGGAATTATGTAACGTAAATACATAAGTGTCCAAATAAGGGTCAACATGTACTGAAATTATACGAAACAGTGTACACACACGAACAGTACATACACACAATTCAATTTTACATTTTTGTGATTATATCCTTTATTGTTGAAATAACGGAATCATTCTAGATAGTGAATGACTGAGAGATTTTGTTCAGCGCTTAACACCTAGGTCTTTAGCGCTGGTGAGGGGTGACATGAGGTGAGTATGGAGCAGCACCGGAATGAAAGAGCAGGGGAAACGGGAGATCCTCGAGAAAACCTGCCGACCAACGGCATCGTCCGGCACGATTCCCACATGCTAAATTCCGGGGACCGAACTCGCCGGGAATGGAACTCTTCTAGATAGTTTTCCATCGTTAGGTGGAGAGACACGAAACTCGAGGGAACGATACACTGTGAAAAAAAAACTTACTAAATAGTGTGGTGAGTTTTCCATCCATACACAGTATGGAGCATTTACCATACTTCAGCTTGTAAACAAAGCAACTGTTTAACTTTGTTACCGTACAAGTCTTGTAACATCAGCATACATCACATTGTTTCCTAAAAATGTCGAGGAACGCTAGTATTGATGAGTGAGAATCAGTTTTACCATACCTACTTTCTTAACAACTCCTGCAAAGCAGTGTTTTAAATTTACAAGTAATTTTTAATGTGTAGGTAAGTAGTTGGGCTTATCGTCTTGTCGACAGCGAGGCCATTAGAGTGAGTGAGAGATTTTGGTCAGCGCTTAAGTGTGAGTGATAGTAACAATTTTTAATTTTTGTACGTATTTTGTGTCATAACTTTTCTTCTGGTGTAATACTGCAATATGTGTTATTTAACCAATACGCTGAAAAGTCGATATAGGGTCTATATTACAATTTTTTTGTAATGTATAACGTAT
>PNEQ01016113.1:13285-29235 GCA_003012365.1 Medauroidea extradentata
GTGAAATGATTGTTCAAACAATACGAAACATTACCGCTTCCACAACATTTAATTTTATCATGTTTAATTAAAATCTCAAAGTGTAGTTATTAAGAAAATGAAAAGTTAAATTTGAGTATAGTCCACAATCTACATCTAAACTACTGGGAACCTCTTCTAGCCTGGATCTACGTAATCTGATAGTAGACATTACCGTAGACTTTCTTCTTATTGCACAAAACCATGAGTAGACGACGGAATGTTAGTTGATCGTCCTTCCCGTCCTGGTGGAGATACCAGCTGAAGTCGTACTACGAAGACCCTTCCTTCGGTAATGGCGGCTTTGGAATTCCTCGTAATGACTGTACGACAGTACCACGGCTCTGTAGTTGTAGTTGCTGTAATTCAGTTTAAATACAGCGCGTGCATCTGGCACGAAGTTCCACAAATACCAAGGGCAGAATACTTACTTGAAGAACGTAGACAGATTTTACCAGAAGTAGGTAATTCAGTTTAAAATACTGCATTTCTTTTCACCGTACCAAAGCGTCTGAATCTCCATCATTACCCTTTAAAAAGTCAAAACGTTCTGTCCATAGTCCTCCTCCTTTCGTTGTTCCCAGCATAGCACACCTACACTCACTTTCTAGGTATACAATTTTCTCAATATTCAGTTAGTTACTGTCCAAAGCACATACGGATTTTACTTACAAAACTTTGTGGAAGCAGTCACAAATATAAAATAAAATATAAATAAAATTTCACATTTACGTCACCAAAGATAAAACATACACTATATGCTAATATTACACCTAGAATACGGGTTTTCAGATCAATGCAAACAAATTTACACGTATTAAGAATTTAAAGAAAACAATATTAACATTAATTTTACCAATGCAGTGACTTAGCGAAAATGCTATGTTACACTGGGTAGATTTTTGCAACTTTAACATAAGAACGGAATAGAATACATATTAAGGGAGTTGTAGAACCGTAAATATATGTTTGTCGTTACTGTTGTTACAGATCAAATCGCATTTAGAAAATTATTATTACTTTCTTAACTGCGATTCGATCTGCAACAACAGTAACGGTAGGTAGAGATTTATGGTGTCAAAAATTATATCAGTATGTATTATATCCTGTAGTTAAGTCAAATATCCATGAATTTAGCCAGAAGAAAAATTATGACACAAACTACAACCATTTAAGATGGTGACTATCACTCACTCTTAACATCGAGGTCTTTAGCGCCGGTGAGGGGTGACATGAGGTGAGTATGGAGCAGCGCGGAATTAAAGAAGGTGGAAAACGGGAGATCCCCGAGAAGACCCGTTGACCAACGGTATCGTCCGGCACGATTCCCACATGCAAAGATCCAGTGACAGACCCTAACCGGAATCGAACGCGAATCGCCTCGGTGGGAGGCGAGAGGTCTGACCATTCGGCCACCGCGGCCCCTACGAGGTCGTTAAAGAAGGAATCAATGAGTCTGACACACGTAAAACGGTAGATGGTCTTTAGTTAGGAATCAACTCTGCGTTTATTTGGGGTCATTTCGTGAAACTATGGGAAACCGAAATCGTGATAGTCGGAACGTGGCCACGTTACCATTATGATTAAATAGATATAGGCGGTTCGGGATAAAGTGAGCACTTAATAAATCCCTGCTAAAGTTCTATTTTCAGCCAATTCGTATCTTTCCGCGCGTAACGGCTAACCTCTCTGGACACGTCAATTGATGTTTGCGCGTGTTAGATAAATTGTGTGGTCGGTAGGAACTTGTATAGTTTGATTTAAAAAATGATTATTAACTGTATCAAATACAATTACGTCAATTATAGTTGGTTTTTGTCAGTATTGTTGTATTTAAATAGGAAAATATGCGGAACTATATTGTGTAATTTCGCTGCCAACCATATAAACAGTAAAGCAACTATAGTTATGGTTGAATTACATGCAGTAACGGCTAGTGATATTTTTCAAAGGTAAAATTTTTAATTCTCACTTTATCCCGAACGACGTATACCATGATATCTAATCTGGGACCTCCCGAATGAAAGTCCAACATGTTACCGTTATACCACCTCAATCGGTATTAAGAGGGCGTGGTACATAATTCAACGCTAAAAGCATTGCTCTATAACTGTAGGTTTCTTGAAGCCAAGTTGCGAAAATTAAACAATATAAATCCTAGACAATAGTTTTAGCCAACATTTTAAACAGTTTCCAGTGTTACGAACTTCTGAGGCACAATCTCTGACGCCGGAACCTCGTGCATTTAACAGCGGCGCAAGAGATCACGCGTAACGATATAGTTATTTTGGATAAATATTTACTCATAAAGTTAACAAATACCATTACCTAGGATTGTCATTGAGTATTTTATCCCTACTGGCTTCGAAAAAAGCGTAGAAATTTATTGATGTTTTCAGCGTTTATTTATCTACCACGCACTGTTAAAGTGGATATAATTACTTGGCCGAGAGAAAATCGTACTTGCTGTTGAATTAATTCAAAGTGGTTAATCACCAACAACGCAACGTGAATTTTGCATCCGCAACGCGATTAGTCAGTATGGTACTGTACCTTGTTAAAAAAAAAAATCACATTGGGTGTCGAACTTCGGACAATCAGGTTTTACATTGGAAAGGAAATCCCCTGGATGGCCTCTGATCGCCAACGAGACGAGCAAATTTGATGATTTTCAGGGAATTTCTTGAACTTTGGACGCCATAGTTATCATGTTAGGAGAATTGTACACAGATAACTATATTAAAATATGCTGATGTGAAACTGTGTTCTGTGTCTTGTTCGAGTATATCTGTCATGCTTCGGGTTCTGTCAGATTGACAGTGAAAAATTTTCTTTCCAGCAATGAAGGAAATGTATTTAAAGAAAGCCCCGCCCCCCCCCCACAAATCGTTATTTTATTATTGTATCAAACACTGGCCCACTCTTGCACATTAGTAGTAATTTCCCAAAAATACAAATTTTTTCGGTTTTATAGTTTTAGTAAAAGCTCTTGTCAAATTAGCAATTTGACAATTTTTGCTGCTTACCAAAACTAAAAACTGTTCAAAAGATACGAATTAAATAACTTAGAGTGAAGGAAAATTCATTAAGCTACAGAATAACACCTCCGTTATTCACGTAAAAATTATCGTTACTAAAAAAATCCTAAATATTTGCCATTATTTGTGTACTTGTATTAAAAGAACAACAAATTTTACTTAAATAACAAAGGTATCATTCTTTAGTTTTATACATTTACTTTCACTCAAAATTATTTCATTCCTATCACGTGAATAGTTTTTACTTGGGCAAATAGCGAAAATAGTCAAATAGCGACTTCGACACACGCTTATACGAAAATAATGGAAGCGAAAAATAGTTCATTTGTATAGGAACGTATCATTAATATGATGTGTTAGAGTTCAGTAGAGTTTATTACAATAATAAAGTTATGAATTTTCCGGTACAGAGTGCTCGTAAGTATGAACATCTTGGAGCAGAATAGTTTTAAGTGTTTACAGCACAACTTTATTTCTCGTATTACGTCATACGTTTATTTTGTTACCTCAAAATGTCTTACAGAGGCGAGTTGTAGGCGAGATGACTGCGCGTTAGTTCAGTTAACTTGCCCTGAGAGGCTAGAATGAGGCGTGATGCGCGTATCGCGTTGTCCTTATCGCTTCCGTATTTCCAGGTCTCGAGCCTGCAAAATAATTTCACCCAGGCGGCCAAAAATGTTGTTAGTTTAAATAATTTTTATACTCATACGAGACTTGGTTTGTTTTGTAGAATTATACTGCGACTATTTTTTTCTGTAACGAATATATTTTTATCTTTCATAGCTATTGTACAGTAGCTACAAGTAGCCTGGGCCGCCAACAGTGGGAAGGTGGGGGGGGGGGGGGTGCAAAAGGGGCAAATGCCCAGGGGCCCGAGCGCATGAGGGGCCTCGGCCCGGAGCAGTGAACTGAAAAATAATTAAATTAAACTTTTAGAAAAAAATATTTTTCTCCACGAATAATTTAACTCAAGTCACATTTTGTTGCTCACTGTGTTATTAAGCAGTAAAACAAATGTTACATTCAGTTTTCACTGAAAAAAAAATTGATTTAGGATGGTATGGGGTCCTAAAGACTTACTTGCACAGGGGCCCGCAAATCCTGTCAGTGGCCCTGACCAAAGCCCATACGTTTTCAGAAAACTGTTTTTTGTTAAAACGAAAACCAACTGACTTATGGAACTAAAATAATTAACACTGAATATCAAAACAAACAAAAAATTATTTACATATTTTTTTTTAATTTCAGATCTTGTAAATTAAAAAATATTTTATTTTTGGTTTTTATATAGGAAACTTTGCAGCATACAACATTGTTATTCAGTGTGAATTATTGCAGTTTCGTAGGTCAATGTTTTCTATTGTAGCATAAAACCGTTCTATGCAAATATGAGCTTTTATAAGCCATTGAACAAAACTAAGAAAGATAAAAACACATTACTGTGAAAATAGTCACAATGTACGTACGTCTACAAAACAAACTATATCTCGTACACTCATAAAAATTATTGAAACTGTACAATTTTTCAGTTAGCTCCCCCATTACGGAGCGTCCCTAGTTAATAAATTAACACAAATTCATGGTGATTTGTTTATTTTAATTTCTGGAAGAAAAATATGTCTGAAACTTCTTTGAAACAAAGACAAAAGTCTATCTTTGTTACTATAGTCGAAGTTCTGATACTGTCAGTAAGATTACAAAAAAAAAAAATTAGATTTTAGCAAAATATTGCAGTAGAGCTCCATTTGTTAATGATACGTATTCTCCTATTAAACAAATAATTTTACTATATTAACCTAGATGCGTCCTTTGTTTATGGAAACTCTTAAGTAACTAATTATTTTGTAACAGAACCGACTAAAAGCGAATTCGAAAGAGTACGTAATTCATATGCCTATCTTCTTAGAAATAGCATTCAGAGAACACTGAACTTGGATCAACTTGGTGGCCTCTCTGCTCTTCGATATTGATTTTAATGTTCCAATCGCTAGTAGTATTCAAATTCTTACGGATTCATATTATTCATATTTATTTACGGTTTCATTTGGAACCATACGAAAATTATTTCCTAGTTTGTTTAGCAATTTCATCACATTTCCCAGCCTTAAGGGTGTTCTAGTGCAATAAGGCATAATTTTATGTTCACATTAAATAGTGTTAGTTTTGTAGACAGTACTTGTGAGTACATTTTACTCTTACGAAACAATTTTTGCTCTTCTAGTTTTCTCATAACGGTGCGTCAAAGTCAAATTTTGTTTGTTACGCTGCCGTGTAAATAGTGAAAACCAACTGACCTACTTAAACAAAATAATTCACTGTGTACTTACATCCAATAAGCTATGCAATGAAATATTAAACAAACCCACAACGTAATATTTTGAATTATAAAAAAATCCCAAATGTACAGAAAAAAGTTGCAAATCCAGCATTTTTTAAATATAATTATTACGTAGTCCATAGTAAGTTATCTCACTGTGAATTATTTCACGAACGTAAGTCAATTGATTTTCACTATTTGCATGGTAGCAGAACATGCAAATTTTGACTTTGACGCACCGTTACGAGAAAATTACGCCAGCTAATATTGTTTCGTAAGAGGAACCTGCACTCACAAGTATCGTCTACAAAACTATCACTATTTCATATAGGCCTAAATGTAAAATTATGACTTTATCGCACTTGAACACCCTTAATAGGGCGTGGTAGATAAATAATCGCTGAGTTCTACAATTGAGATCTACATGTTTTTTAAAGTCAATATAGAAAAACTACAAAACAACAATCCTTGATAATTTTATCTGCCAACTTTATGAGCAAACGTTTACGCCGCAGTTAAATCTACGAGATTTCGGTGTCAGAGATTGTTCTTCAGATAAGCCTATGCGTTTAGCGAGAAAAATTTTTTGCTCAAAAAGTTGAAAAAAACCTGTTGTCTGGGATTGCTGGTTTTTTATTTTTTGCAGATTGGCTTCGAGAAACCTACAATTCTAAACTGAATTACTGTATATACCACGCACTCGTGCGGCGAAGGCATACGAAATGCCTGGGAAAGTGAAATCTAGGAGGGGTTTTCAAAAATCTTGGATTACCACGAAGCAACCACACTAACGAGAACCGAAGTTCCGGTACAGCGGCTACCTCACTTCCGCGGACGTACCTATACCTGAGTATTTCGTGGAAGCGAAGCACGTCCCTTGTGAACATCGCGTGACTTTCCGTTGCGATCCAGACGTCTGTGCGGGTGAATCTGCCAGGGGGAAAAAACACTGCTGGAAACCCCGGTACCTCCTTTTCGACTGCTACTTTTATCTTAATAATGTTTTACTTTTACTGAAAGAAACACTATCATCGGAAATATATTAGAAAGCTCTTTATGCGCAGGTTACAAATTTATGAGCCCCAAAACTGAGCTGCTAATTTTTCCCCCAACATAAGTGTTAAAATGGTGTGTTTGAAAAATTGTTCTCAGTCTAATGTTTATTTCATAAATGCTCGCTTTTAAATGTTCACATCCAACATGCAGTGTTTTTTGTATAAATGTTGGTATTCACACAACACTGTAAAAAAACCTGAATTGTTCAGGAAGTTATTATCCCAGACGCAGTATGGGACATTTACCATACTTCCGTCTTGTAAATATGCAAACTTTTAAAGTTGTTACAATACAAGTCTGATAACTTTAGTATGCATTTGACTGTTTTGTAATTAGGTTTAGAAGTGTTACCATGGGTGTCTTGGGAAACTATTCTACAATACCTACTTTCTTAGCACTCCTATACGCACGTCTGGTAAATTTACAACTATTTTTTTAGACTGAAAACTCGACACACAAACAAAATAAGTTTATCAGGTACAGTGGTGTTAACACTCTTTTCCGTCTGAAAGTAGGATGAAACTTGAGTTTTTTCAGCAAACTCGAAGGAGTTCTAGCAGTGGCGAGAGCATTCGCTTCCCATCAAGGCGATCCTGGTTCGATTCCCGGCGAGGACAGTCCCAGTAT
Organism: Medauroidea extradentata; assembly: GCA_003012365.1. Classification (NCBI taxonomy): domain Eukaryota; kingdom Metazoa; phylum Arthropoda; class Insecta; order Phasmatodea; family Phasmatidae; genus Medauroidea; species Medauroidea extradentata. The sequence continues at coordinate 20,342 of PNEQ01016113.1, forward strand.
TTTTGCAAGTAAGAATCGTGCCGGATGATGCCGCTGGTTGGCGGGTTTTCTCGGGCATCTCCCCTTCATTCCATGAGCCACACTCGCATCAATTAATCTCTCACCAGCGTTAAAGACATAGATGTTAAACGCTGACCAAAATCTCTTCACTTCACTTCTCATCTAACTCGCGCGGTAATTACTGTGTAAATGTGTCGTCGAGAAATAATAGTCCGCGTCTACGACAGATAACGTCTACACATCACGCATGTGAATGTCACGAAGGCATAACGGTTACGCCATCACCAATGCCCACACACAAGGCGCATCAGGCATCTCCTTCTGGATAGTTCTCCTACTTGCTTGTCACTTTGAGAAAGATCCGTTTCCATATCGTTCCAGTGATTGACAGGGTGTCTCTTCTGACATGAAGTTCTCGACAAGGCTGGTGAAACCCGAAGTCTGTCGTGAAACTTACGAATCTTGTGTTTATTGGAAAATAATGGACGGGTTGCTCAGTATTGTGGGTTATTGTAATCGTAACGCTGATCATCAATCATTACTGCAAGGAAAGTTTAACTGTGAATCTTTAATGTTTATTGTTTACAGGAGGTGGCAAAACTTAAAATTAATATTTTGGTTTTAAAATTTGTTGGTTATGTGACTTCTTTATATCCATTCGTTGCACTATAATTATGTGTTATAGTCTGTTCACTTAAGCATTTCCCAACAATTATAATATTATTCAAAAACTGTATTTTATTGGAGCTATAGATGTTTAATTTTGAAAGTGGTGAAACTTTTGCACTCGTTTTTTGTTTCATTGTTTCAAGAAAGTTTTCGTGTAAAATAAATATTTAAGATTATTGTAACATGGCTGAAAGAAAAATCTAAGCAGTCAGTCTATAGTTTTGGTCGGATGAGGAAACGTTGATGTAGGCTAGGGTATTTTTTAATTCTTGAAATGCTTCTTACTTATGTTAAACCTCGTTCTGTTAGGTTAGGAACATATAGTAAAAATTGTTGTGACACAACTTTACGTAAATTCGGTTCTAAAACCCACCTTTCGATACTGGGTTGGAGTTTCATGAACAGTCTGAATGGGTTTCTCCGTCCTTGTCAAAACCTTCGCGTGACAAGCTGTACGCCCCGGGCGAACTCGTTTATACGGTATTCTGGCAAGACATTGTGCCAGTCGAAAGTCCACCGCCTCGTAAATGACGTAATTCTTCTCCCTGCCACTGGTCTTAAGGCGCCCGACTACTGGCCGTGTGTTTGTGTGAGTTAGACACGGCGCCAAGGGCGATGTTGACTGGCTCATCTGGTACGGTATCACCTCTACCACAAGTCACTGAAACGGCGTGCACTGGCATCGTAGATCACTCGCCTGACTAACATTTTTAGTGGTGACCCCGTCTTTTACCTGGTAAAAAGTTTTAAGCAAAGTACATTGCATGTTTCTAGAGTAGTTTCACACGAATCCCGTGAGTAGTTTTTTCAGATAAAACATGTAGGAAATATATGTTTTTAGCTATTTTGAAGGGTTCCAAAATGATTTATCCAACAGACGTCATGTTTTAACTATTCCATCATCGTTGAAGTGTATTTTCTTTTCGTACATTGCCACAGCGAGCACATGTGTAATAGTTTTGTTTAAATAAAGTATTTAAGAACACACTGCGACGCTTTTCAAAAGCTTAGCAGGCGGCACCCTTATGGTGAGAGGCAAGCTGTTGTCCTGAGGAAAGAAGATTAGGGAAAGGATTTCACGTGTAGCCAGATTTTAACAGTATATGTACAGGAAGATTCAGGACGAGGTGTGTTAAAACCGTTGGACCTGTAACATCTAATTTTTTTTTTATTTGTGTCAAACACTTTTCAACTTCTACACATCAAATAACATGTCATTTTCACCAAATAAAAAATGATAAGTTCCATAGTTCTTGTATAATCACTCGTCAAAGTCCCAAAATGACAATTCCAGTACAGCCTAAATATAAAAAAAAACTAATGAATTCAAAATTACAGGAATTAGAGTCAGTGTATTAATGCATTTTATGACGCGTTTGACAAAAGTTAGTTTTTAAAATTTCAGTAGTAGTGAAAAGTCAAAGTTATGGAAAAATTTACTCATTTTCATTAATTAAAAAAAATACAAAAATTTATCCCTTTGTACTTACAAAAGTGTTCTGAAGTAACCCATATAACTTATTATTAATATGAATTACCTTGTTTCTGCAAGTTAATTAATTTTTGTTATTTTGGCTACGCCGCAACACTTATTTTGCGTCTTTGATAGGTGATTATGCTAAAACCATGGAACCTAATTCTTTTTTTGTTTAGGGAAATGTATGTGGTGTAAAAGTTTAATAGTGTTTGGCATAAAAATAAAATAATGAAGTTTTACGGGTTCAACGTCCTTAATTTCGCGTGGTAATCGCTTATGAAAAAGTAAATAGAAAAATTTTTCTCAATTTTTCCGTAAAGTGAATTATAGTGGGAGTAAGCCTAATGCAATCCTGAAAATTTTCTTCTTTTCTTTTCAGGTGAGCATTACTCCTACTATAATACACCTTACGGAAAATGGAATGGTGTTATGCAGAAGGCATCCAAGCCACAAATGTAAAGGACCGACAAAAAACAAGCTTCTGAATTAGTATACATTAATACTTCAGTAGCTTAGCAACCAAACTCTAGCAGATGTAGGGTATTTGAAAATGAGATGTATTAATTAACAAAATAACAAACAATATTGAAGTAACAATTGTATATGTTATACTTCGTCAAATGTGGGATGGTCTGTTTCTGCATAACTCCATTCAATTTTAAACCATATCCTCTGCTTTCTTTTTCACAAGCTATATCTCCACTCCGTTCTGACTCTAAGCTTGAAGCATGAAACTTTCTTCAGACCAATTAAACTTACAAATAATTATTTCCTGAACTTAGCCAAACGTACGTAGGCTGAACTGTTTTATAGTTGCCACGAAATATTTTGTCCAATATGGACCTCGCCAACATTTTTTCATAGTGGTTTCAAAATATTTTTTGTAGTCACTGCAAAACTTAATTGTTTGCAGCAATAAATTTTGTGGTAATCACAAAAATGTTTGGTAGGGTTCATAATGACAAAATATTTTGTGGTGACGATTAAGTATTTTTTTTTTTTTTCACCAGTGTAGGCCTACTGTATATTTCAGTAACTGAGTTTTTATTGATTTTAACTGCTATTTTTACTGAATAGGTATCAGATAAAGGAAACTTCACTGACTCGACTGCATGCGACTCGCTTTACAATGAATATTACACCGACTGAAGTAACTGAGTCATGTTTGGTTACTACAGGTAGGTCTACTTGTGAGCTTTGTTGCGTCATTCATTAGACCCTAATATTAAAACAACCAAAATCGTTTTAAAAGTAATCAAAATGTTAACTTTCTTAAGGTTTTTTGAGCTATGAATACGGAATGTCATTTATTTTCGTTTTTAAGTAGCCTTCATAAGCATCACGTTTTTACTTCGGCCTTTATTCATTAGGCGGGCCTGTAACTGTCATTTTGAGGAGATTTTATTTTTAATGCGTCCGTTACAGTAGTATTTCCACTGACAATTATTGGTTATTGAAGGATTTCCTTAAAAGTCAGGACATACTGCATACACGTACAGAAAAAAATAGCAAGAAAATTAGTGTTCATGAATGTTAAAAAATTAGAATACATGGTTTTTTGACTATCTGTGCTGTTTTTATGGTAATTCATATTAACGCTAATATTAGGGCTATTGAACTTATATTGTAATGAGTTTTTTTTTTTTTTGCATGTATGTCCTGACTTAATAGACGTTATATAGATGCGAGAGTGACTTATACAGCCACAGGAATTTGAAACCGTCGTGTTTGTTAATAGAAAAATGCACATCGGTTAGTTTTTTTGCTCTCCCCCCGTCACCATCTCTCCCAACCCCATCACGAACATACGACTTAATGGCGGCATCATTCACAAATGAACTGCAGTCTGAAGGCCGGCGCCTGGCACACACACGTGCAGAGGCCGCGCCATTCCCAGAGAACCGCGGCCACGGACATGAATATGCATGCATGGGTTGAGAGGGATAGAGGGGCGGTGGAGAGGGGAAGTCTAGCACGCCATGGCCGGCCTGTTATTACCCTCCCCTACCCCGCCGCACACATGCTGGAAGAGCGGGCTGCCCTGCCATCTGTCGGCAGACTTGCACCGTGCATCATACACCTACTGCGCTTGGCCGCTGGCAGTGCTCAGCGCCAGCTTACATTAAGGGTGTTCATGTGCGACAACATAATTTTATATTTCTATGATAAAGTGTTAGTTTTGTAGACGATGCTTGTGAGTACAGTTTCCTCTTACGAAATAATTTTAACTCGCATAGTTTTCTCATAACGGTTCGTCAAAGTCAAAATTGGCATGTTCTGCTGCCATGCAAATAGTGAAAACCAATTGACAAGTGAAATAATTCACAATGAAATTTCATGCCACGGGCTACATAATTAAACATTTTTAAGAAACCCCGTGAACAATTTTTGGAATTTAAAAATTTGCAGACTTTTAAACTTATTTCGTGTGCTTTTGCGATTTTTAAAAATTCAAAAATTACGTTTTGGTCATTTAAATACTTTATTGCAAAGCTCATAGGATATAATTTCACAGTAAATTATTTTATTCAAGTAGGTCAGTTGGTTTTCACTATTTGCATGGCAGCAGAACAAGCAAATTTTTACTTTGTCGCACCGTTATGAAAAAACTATGAAAGCTAAAATTGTTTTATAAGAGGAAATTGTACTCAAAACTATAATATATAAATCTAACACTATTTCATATAAATATAAAATTATGACTTTATCGAACTTGAACACCCCTAAGGAAGGAGGGGATGGTGTTTGATGCTAAATTTTATTTATCGATTTTCTGCAATAATTTCTGTTTAAAAATATTTTTGGCAAGTCTGACAATGTTGAAGCATTTGTGTTGAATCTTGGAGATCATAATAGAGTTATATGTTCATCTCATTTTGGACTTGCAATCATTCTTGAAAGTTAACCTACAATTCCCTTGCAATGTTTCTGCATGACAAATTAATGAAGATTCCATTACAGTATTATTTATTTCAAACAGTTTATCAAGAATACGTCCTGTGTTTTGTCAAAGAGAAAACTATGATAATTCAACTTGAATAAATGTTATGGCTCGAAAACAAAAATACAAGATAATTATCTAACACTTTCCCTTAATGTCTTCCTCATGTTGGCTTTTTTTAAGGCATTATATAGGCCTACTATAGTTTTAGCTAATTATGCAATAAACGAAATTATGGATAGTTGACTTTTTAGTCGAAAACGTATAATTTGTCTTTTTGAAAAAAAAAAATCCAGGACGGCAAACCAAATAAACAAAATTGCCAAACAGATTTTTGATATCTGCTCTCGTTTAAAAAAAATAATAATAATCGCAAAAACAATAGAATCCCAAGGAGGTAGTGTTAGATAATTTTTTTTTTTCGAGCCATAACATTTTTTCAGGTTCTATTGTCAAAATAATCTCTTCGACAAAACCTAGGATATATTCCACTGCATTTACTGGTTTTCACGGGGTGTGTGAAGTAAAAACATGCAAAATTTTACTTTCAAATGCCATTATGAGAAAACTGGCTGAGCTAATTACTTTTATGAGAGGAAAATGTTATCCTTAGTAACAACTACAAAACTAACAGTATTTCATACAAATATAAAATTGAGATTTCTACCCACTACAACACCTTTAATGCAGTTTTATTAAGTAACCTTCTTTAGTTAGGCAGGTTTGCTCGCATTCACGCGTGAACAGGTTTGTTAAATCACCTGGTTATTCTAAAAGCCTGCAAGTAATTCAGGGTCTCGTGATTTATTGGACGCTTGAAACTCTATCCGGGTTAACAAGGTTTTTATACTTCAAGAAAATGTTGTAAGTATTCTAGGTAATCTCAACAGGAGACAAAGCTGTGAAGGTTTATTTGTAAAAGAAGGCATTTTAACCATGCCTTCCTTATATACAGGGTGTCCCTTATGTGCCTTTAAAGAATGATAGGCCGTGTAGGGGATGGGTAAAGAAGTAATTTGAGATAGGGAACTTGGGGACGGAGAGGCCTCCTTGAGCCCTTAAATCAGGCCCTCCGCCCCTGTAAGGTAGGCAATCAACCCAAGCCTCACTTATTTGTCTCAATCCCGCATGTCTTGGCCAAAGTCTGTGCACCATGTGGCGCTGGCGTAATGGATAGCGTAGAGACACACTATCAGGAGGTCCCGGGTTCGAATCTGGGGCGAGGCAAGGAATTTTTGGATGTTAGTTTCGGTGTAAGTTTCTTTAAGCTTGATGTCTGCGGTTAATTAAAACGATCTTTGTGCACTTCGTAGCGTTAAATTGTTTCACTCCGTTATTAATGTTGTATTTAAAACACGTTGGTTTGGAAGAGAATGCGAGGTGAGTTAGATTACGTATGCTTAGGTTAATTTTTGCCGTAGTTTATAATAAGTATTAGAATCCACAATTTTAAAACCGCCGTAATTAGTCACAAAGGTACTTTACTAGGCAACTAAAATTATACCACAACAACAATAATACAACAGCATTGTCCACATTAAATGCATGTCAAAAAACAATACAGTAGTCTTGGAGCAGTTAATGGCAATACTGTATTAATACAGTATCTGTGGAATATTCAATTCACAGGTGAACAACCGGCATGTTACAAAACCCATGTGGTATTCGATTTCTTTACAACAGTTGCTCGAATTGAGCACCATTGACTTGAACGCGGGTTCGCACCGTTTGCGCTTAGACTCGCGAATGTTTGCGAAAATCTCTGGCGTTTCTTCGATTATCAGTTCCGCTGTTGGTATTCAGGCAATGAGGTCCTCCTCTGACTCGACTGGTGATTTGTGAACCAATATTCTTTCATCCAGCCCCATAGACAGAAGTAGAGAGGATTTAAGTCAGGTGACCGTGCTGGCCATGTAATAACTGCTAAATCGTACGTCGCCGATCTGCCGATCCAACGATGCGGAAACATGTGATTTAAATTATTTCTAACGATGCGTCCGAAATGGGCTGGTGCGCCGTCTTGCTGGAATATCATATTTTGCCGAATTCGTAAAGGTACAACTTCCAGTAACTCTGGTAATACCTCTCGTAATAACACAGTATCATTTTCTGAATTTAAACGAGGAGGTAAAAGGTAGGGGCCAATTAATTGATCGCCCACAACACCCATACAGATGTTGACGGAAAATTGAACTTGATGCCCCTTTTCATAGTCACTGTGAGGGGGATGGGGGGGGGGGTTTCATGAACCCATTCGATATTATTTTTGGTGCTCAAAATTCCATCTCTAGAAAACGTAGCTTCGTCCGAGAAGAGAATGAGCGATGGAAATTCTTCCTGCTGCGCAAGCCTCTCTAGGTACCAATTGGCCAAGTTTACTCGTGGCTCGTAGTCATTAGGGTTCAAAGGTTGAACCTTTTGCTTATGGTACGGGTACAAACCGTGCTCGTGCCAAATTCTCCACACTATGTTTTTTGACACTCCAAGCTGTCCCGCCACGCGCTGGCTACTTGTACCAGGGTTTTGTTGTACCGCTTCCAGGGCTTCATCCCTCACATTGTTCCGAAATTGACGTAGTCTGCCCAGGTCAGCGTTAGCACCTCGTATCTGAAATAAATAAATACATACATAAATAAATTATACGTATAAATTAATCAATAAACATCAATACATACATAAATTAATTCATGAATACATTAAATCAATCAATCACTGAATAAAAAAATTAACCATTTAAAAATAAAACCACAAAAAAAAAACCTAGTCAAATGGGACAAAGTACGCGTCCTCAATTTGTACCGAAGGGATTCAAACCCCAGCTTAGATCACTAGTCTACCACATTATCAACTGTTGTGTGCAAAAGAAACCTACTTACCGCCAAGGATCCTGTAGCCCGCGCATGCCGGTCAACTGCCAAAATGGTAGGGACCCTTGTAGGACCCTATTCAGCATACAATCTTCTTGCTTCCGAAGCATTACTGTTAGAAGCACCATAGCACAGGTGCATATCGGCATATTCATCAAAAGTGTACACATACGGAGGATCAGCCAACGCGAAACGTAGTAGGTCTGATTGGTAACTGGTTAGCTGGTTATCTGCCTGACTGTTGTTCTCTAGAGACTGCACGACTGCCCTCTTTTCTCTGCTGTGGCACGCAACTGTATCATGTGACTGAGTCACCTGACCACAATGTGATAAATAACGCACAAAACAAACTAAAAAAACAAATATCAACTTCGAGATTCGAACCCGGGACCTCCTGATAGTGTGTCTCTACGCTATCCATTACACCAGCGCCACATGGTGCACAGACTTTGGCCAAGACATGCGGGATTAAGACTTGTGTTGATTGCCTACCTTACAGGGGCGGAGGGCCTGATTTAAGGGCTCAAGGAGGCCGCTCCGACCCCAAGTTCCCTATCTCTAATTACTTCTTTACCCATCCCCTACACGACCTATCATTCTTTAAAGGTACATAAGGGACACTCTGTATAGTTACATTATTATGTTTTATTCATAAGAACAAATTACTTTTAAAAAAACTGATATTCAAAACTATAATACAAAAACAAAAAGTTACCTAACAGTTAATCATCCTAACACAGCTACATATTGTTACAAGTTTGAGAGCACAAACTTTATATGTGGGCAATTCCCATGAGTTCTTTGGGATAGAGGTCTTATAATTACAAATAAAAGAGTTAAATTAAGTACTGGATTTAATAGCTCACAAAGCTACGAAATACACAAAACAGTCATCAACTAGAACTCTCACAACACAATTAGTTATGCACACAATTACTCC